>CM048847.1:45593334-45725834 GCA_026545225.1 Cornus controversa | reverse complement strand
TTGACCAACCTGTTGAACAATTGTTGAAGACACATTGGTTACTGTTTCTGAGGGGGGGGTGCAGTGCACGTGCTCAACAGGAAACAAATGGCCCCACACATCTTTCTGTGACACGCCGCACGAGTGGTCTAATTGTTTACAAGAGCGGGTCCCACCCAACCGAACTTCCACGTCACTACCAGCTATGAAAAGGTTCACTAGTACAAAACGATAAAATAAGGGTCCTCTTGAAAGTTTTGGCATTTTTGAACTCACCCCCAGCTTATTATATATACGATTGCAAAATAATATATAATCGCTATGTTATTATAATTTTCTTTCAGATTAGTGAGAAATAATATAATATTATGCTAAAATAATGCTTCTTCTCTCTCTCTCTCTCTCTCTCTCTCAACTCTTAAAGAATCTCAAGTTGACGAAAGTGAGAATAGAGTTTTGACTCTAATAGCATCGAGCAGTTATTTAATAAAAATAATATTTAGTTTGCGTAGACGTAACCAATATGGTCTGCTTAAAAAATAAAATAAAAATGTGAATCTTTTTATCTTCCTTATCTTTTTTTTTTGTTATTATTTTTTGAGGAAAAGAATTTAATGAACCTGTTTGGCTGTTTCTTCCTTCTCCTTTTCCTCTTCTTATAAAGTTTTCTTCGTCTTTTTCCTTTTCCTTCCTCCCACTCTTCCCTTCCATTCTCTGCCGACCATAAATTATCAGATAATTAAACTAAATAAGAAACTCTTGAATTAGCCTAATAAACCAAAGTAATATTCTTTCTCATCAACTGACTTTAACCACAAGTTTCCTTAGCCCATGATGTTTGATTAGCATTTTTAAGAATGTGGGAGGCTTGCTAAGGCATGTTTGGTTGTATGGACAAAGATGGTGTTGGAGAATGATGAAGACATGTGTCCACTCTATGACTGGTCAAGCCGACAACCAAGCTGCACGTGGGGCCGTCGCACGTGTATGGATGATTAACACTACATCTAGTATATATATATATATATATTATCTTCTCGATCTAGAAGAAAGACATTGAACCCACATCTATATCAGTCACACAACATCGTGAAAAAACTAAACCTAAATCATATTGTCATTATGTGACATAATCTACAAGACAATAACACATTATTGTTCAAGTGTTTTAAAAACGAGGCTTATATATATACATCTGAAATTCACAAAGGTAGACTATGGATTTAAGTCCTTGTCATGGAAGTTATATATAATTATAAAAATTAAAAGCATATTATAAAACAATTAATGCAATTTACCCGTGAACTTATGACGTAGACTAGATTTTAATCAGAGGTTTTGATCCCGACAACACAAATGACGACGAAAAATGCTATGCTTGATGATTGAGAAACATAGTTTACAAAATTTCATACTCAAAGGGTTTTGCAAATTCATCATGTATATATATGTAAATATTATATATAATTTATCTGATGTAATATAGCTAAGATGTAGTTTGAACAAGAAGCAGTTATTCAAAGTCCAAACCATGATATAAGGATTGGTATGCTAGTCTTTTGGCATAATTTAGCACTAATTAAGGACAATGGAGTTGTCATTTCAAGAGGGTTAATGGAGTGTAGTGATCAGACAGAGATGGTTTTGTTTCTGTTCATGAAGAAACTAGTGGAGGACTTGGACTGTCAAATCTTCAAAGCTAAGATATATATATATATAGTCTAAGAAATATATATAGTCCCCGGTGGATTGTATTTGGAAGAAGCTAAGAAAGTCTAAGAGAACTTTAACTTCATGTGCATGACCGTTTGACCAAGGAGTAAATGTAGTAATGTGAAAGTAATGTCCTACAACTTTGTCTGAATGCGTATTATATATGGGTGAAGTTAGGTCTTGATTTCAAACTAGTTTCCTTCAGAATTCAATTTGGTGTTGAACATTGTTAGCCCAACTAAAACTTACTTTATTTCTCTGTATGTGGGTTAATTGCAAAGAACTCCCATTACTCAACTATAGAAAAGCTTGCAGATAGTCTCCTCTGGAGGGGAGGCAAATTGCAAAATGTTTATGCATAAATTACACTTGTCTCTCATCTAATTAGGGTTTATTATTACACAAATATCTTTTGTGTTTTGACATATTACAATTACTCTCTTATAATTTGCCTGTTTATAACGAACACACTCATATTGTCAATTAAGTTAACGGTCAACCATGATTGTTAGAAAATAAAGAAAGAGAAATGTATATATTGAATTTATTGAATTGATATTATGAACAATACATAAAGACCTATTTATAGGCACATAATTTTAGAGGCTAAGTAAACTTATGAGACAAGAAATCTTAGTCTTGGATGGTTTAGGAAAAAGTGTAAGGAATCTATGTAGTTTAGGAAAAGATATATAATCTAACAATAGATATAATATGAAATATATAATCTAACAATGATTAATGATAACGTAACCAATTTTCAAGCATTATATGACGAATATGCTCTTCAAATCTCTGTTAAAACACTTTTGTCCAATGTATCATATGTCAAAATATAATTATACTCACAACTAAAGTGAATCAAAGTGATGGTGTAAAAATAATTACAACTTTTAGATTTTTTAGTTAAAGCTATTAATATAATAATAAGAGTATACGGTTAATTTCACATGCTTTGTTAACTCACACTAATGCCCATTACATAGAAGGGGTTAACGGTAATATATCAAAATACACGGGAGATAAGTGTAATAAACCCTAACTAAAGGAGAGTAAGTGTAATTTATCCAATTTTTAATAGTTGAGGAGGACAAATTGCAATGGAGAGAAATAATTTGTAAAAACTTGTAGAGCAATGATAGGCTCACCGAATTTACTGACTGAGTCCTACTTTAGTGCATCTAATGATAAAAAAAAAAAAATCAAACACTATGATTTCTCTCATCGGATTGGGTGAGTGAATGATTTTTCAAACTTATATGAATTTTTTTTTTTTGCAAATAAACCCCCCCCCCCCCCTCTCTCTCTCTTTATATATATATATATATATATATATATATATATATATATATATATGTATATATACACACACAAGTGTATGTCCGAGCCTACGGCACTATCATGCACTCACACTTGTGACTGTTAGATAAAGTAATTTTAGATTATAGATAGCAAAATATATTTTGAATCCCAAAATTAATTTTTAACCACTTCTGACCATTTGATTGAAATTTTCATCCTTATTATACTAAACTTCTATATTATATAGACAAAGCTTCTATATAATATATAGATAACTATATGTTTCTGCCTTTGTGATGCTTAATTAGCATTTCTAAAGAATTTCTCACTTTTGAAGTACGTCAACTTTTGATGGACTGGAAAGGGTGTGCATCCCTTTTTATTGCTCCATAATGGGCTGGCAATTCTTTAAAAAGCCCCAGCCTGTCTTGGACTGGTTATATAGAGTAAGTAGTAGACTAGTAGTGCAGCAAAGTATAGTTACTTATATAGCTATAATATAACAATACGAAACATGTCATCAAAATAATTGAAATAATATTGTAGACTTTGTGCTTACCGTTATGAGTTTGACAAAGATAATCCAGGTACTAGTGGCCGTTACAATATTGGGCTGGGCCTCATTATCTCTCTCTCTCTCTCTTTCCAAAAATAGATTTTCTATTTTTTATTTCAATTATTAAATTATATTAGCAAATTACGTATAGTTACATAATTGAATTAATTCACCATATCATTTAACAAAAAGATAGACATATAGTATTATATGATACTAGTTATGGCTGATACTATAGGAAAAATGAAATAGTGAGGTTAATTATTGGTTATATTACTTTAACTGCATACTATTTAAAAAAATATATAGTTTCTTCTAATAAAATGACTAAAGGTAATGTAAGCTTGTTAAAAAAATTTAATATAATTGAAGTGTTTATCGTAATGTATAATATGTAAAAAGTGTAATATGTGTATTACACAATTCAACTAAAAAATACAAATATTATTCGTTAAGTTTGAAACTTGGAAATAATTTTTTTTTTAAAATGCTTTATATATATATGTGTGTGTGCGTGCGTGCGCGCGTGTGTGTGTATTATACGCATATTATACGCTTTTGGTAAATGCTAAGAGGGGGCATACATGTGCAAGATGCATTCTCACATTTATCAATCCACCTTTTATCCTTACGCAAACATTGTCCTTTGTTGAAATTGAATTGTCCAATGAAATCAACTTAAATTTGTTGAGACCTAATTTCAAAAAATCTTTGTGATGCGATAAAATGAGATAGACCCACAATAATTTTTTTGATGGTTGCAAAAAGTTTCAATACGCCTAAGATTATTATTACTCTTCTTTCTTTTGTTTATAGAAGAATTTCAAATCTGTTGTATTTTATGTATATTAAAGTCATCTTCTCGACAAAGAATTTTGAATTCTCTTTATTGCCCAACAGCATACTATCGATTCTCTTTATTGTTTATTTATTTTTATTTTTTGAATAAATTACATTGACACTCTTTGAAGCTTGCCTTTGAAGATTATGGTGCTATTTTTTTTTGTTAAATTACTTTTATATCCTCATTTTTATAACACTATTTTATAGCCTGTTTGGTTGGAGGGGTGAAAAAAGGGATGGAAGGGAGAGGGAGAGGGATGGATGAGATCATGAGACATCCCTAGAGAAGGGAATGTGTCTCTCTTACTTTTTGTTTTGTTGAACAGAAGGGACAGTAGAATGAATAGATGAAATGATCGACTTCGTTTGGTTGGAGGGATGAAAAAATGAATGGAAGAGAGAGGGGATGGATAGATGAGGGAAGGGAAGGTGTCTCTCCCACTTTCTTGTTTGGTTAAATGGAAGGAATAGTAGAAAGGATGCATGGGGTGACACTTTTTTTTTGTTTGGTTTCGCACATGAGAGTTTTTATATTTTGTTACCAATATACCCTCATTATACATAATTAAAAAAAATAAAAAATTAGAATTATATATTTGTATTCTATCTTCTGCCTAATTTGAAAAATTGCAATTTTTTTGGAAAGGACAAATTTGAAATTATATATTTGTAGGTAATTATACTATTTTTTCCTCTTCTTTTCTCATCAATTTTGGGCGAATATTTGAAGGAATGAAGGATGCTTCATCACTCCTTGCTTCCTACCTCTCTTCCCTTCCTTCCAACCAAAAACAAGAAAGTTCTTCTATCCCTCATTCCTCAATCCTTTCTTCCAACCAAACAGAGCAAAAAATAAGGAAAGATACATCATACCTCCTTGCTTCCTCCATCTCTTCCCTTCCCTCCAACCAAACATGAGAAGTATCATTTATCCCCCCTCTCATCCATCCCTCCTCAGTCCTTCCTTCCAACCAAACATAGCATTAGTCCCAAAATATTTTAAAACGAAATTACTCTTTTGCCCTCACATCATTACCCCCACCACTTCCTAGTAGCACCATCTTCTTCCTCAATTATCATTGTAAACAGACCCATTAATTGCGAGAACACGGCCTAAAGAGTTAGGTCCATGAAGAATCATATATATATAGAGAGATAAATGAAAAGCAAAGTTGCAAATGAATTTGTTTATGGTTGTTGGGAATGAAGAACAAAGTTGCAAAAATAAGAGTAAGTTGCAAATGGGTCTGTTGGTTTTTGCAGGGCATAAGAGTTGTCGTTGGAGGCGAGTTTAGTACATATATGTAAATATATAAGATAGAGAATGAAGAGCCCATATATGTAAAGTCAAAAGACCATTTAGATATTACAATTTTGTGATAGTCCAATCACTCTCCAATTGGTAAAGAAGTTAAAAGCTCTCAATCATTTAAATTCTATGGATGCAGGTTCGACCAATGAACACATGTCAAAATTTTAAAGGTTCAGACCTTTAAAGATTGTATGATAATTCAAATTTAAATTACGTCTCGTTAGAGGAGGTTTCATCACACAAGCGTTGAGCTCTCTCCATGGCGTCTCCTTGGCATGGGTAAAGAATCATATTCTAGAGTCTTCCAAAGTTAAAGTACTAGAGAATTGTGGGGTGTTAATTTGGAGGATTCTAGAATGTTATAGGAGAGTGTATGGTAGAGAATGTTCTAAGAAGTAGAGAATAATGTAAAGATGTAAATATCTAGATATTTAATGGAGTATTCCAGATAAAAGATCTTAGCCATTATTTATGATGCATCCTACTCATCCATTAGAGAGTGGATGCCAATATAAACGGTAAAACCCTCATTTGTAAACAATTACATGCTAGGAGTGATTTGAGGACTTACCAGAGGAGTGTGAAAGTTATCTTATTCTTTAATAGTAATACAATTGTTCTTTCTTGTTGCCTACCAAATTGCCTATCTGCCGATCAAAATGTCCATGTGTAAGTCAAGAGAGGGCGGGAGGACTACAACCCAACCAACAAGGCACAAGTGAAAAAAGGGGTGTGGTGGATCGAAACCAAAGAAACCTCTATGCCTATATATCACTACCCTCCAATGTTTAATTTGTGAAGCTAATAGCTTGGTCGTCCATACAAATAGGATTCCATGAAAACTTTCTTAATGTGGAAATTAATACTGTAATCTTTCAAATACAAATATAAACACCACCTACCCCTCCATATTAAGCAATTTTACTATTAGAAAATTTCTAAGTGATCAAAATAGTTTCAATCTAGTGGAATATTAAATGAAAAAGAAACACAATCTTGAAAAAGTATAAAAGTAATAAGTGAAAATTTATAACAAATTCTATTAAATAGTCAATAATTTCATCATTCACATTCTAATGAACAACACGACTTGAAAAAAAGGTAATAAATGTAATTACTAAGAACTTTATTAATCTATTTGATAGTCATATTCAGAACTCGGTTGTAAAGTTGGTTAGAAAATCCAAAATATTAATCTAAATAAAATTTTCTAGTCTTTTAACATGCTTCACCAATACTCCAAGAAGAAAGCAAATGTCAACAATTTTAATTTTCTAAAAATAACGTAATATTAGAATCTTCTGTGCAAATGATAATAACAGAAAGAAGCATATATAAGTTATAATGTAAAGTACAAAAAGTCCTGATTATTTTGAAATAAATTAATGAATACATGTTATGGAAAATAAAAAAAAAATTTAAAATAAAAACCTTGGACATAGTTTAGTCCTATGCATCAGGATCAAATGTTCAAACTCATAATGATGCATTTGGTATGCAAGAATGGAATGTCCATTCCATTCCTTTGTTTGGTATGAATTTTCAAGTGGGAATTATCATTCCAGTATAATAAAAATTCATTTCATAGTTAAACCTATGGAATGGTCAATTCATTCCTAGTAAGATTAAAAAAACAAAACATATTACCAAAAAAACATTTACCTTCACCACCACACCACCTCTACCACCACTGCCACTGCCACTACCACTACCATTACTGCCTCTCTACCACCACTGCCACATCCACCACCACCACCACCACCACCACAACCACCTTTACCACCGCTGCCTCTGCCACATCGCACTGCCACCATCTTCATATTGCCACCTTCTTCCACCACTTTCACCACCACCGCCACCTCCACATCGCCACCTTCCTCCACCACCTCCACATCACCACCTTCATCCATCACTACCGCTGCCACCACCACTTCGCATTGCCACCACCTCCACATCGCTACCCTCTTTCACCACCACACTACCACCTCCACCGCCACCCCACCACCTTCACATCGCCACCTTCCTTTACCGCCACCCCCACCACCACATCATCGCCACCACCTCCACCATTGCCACATTCCTCTACCACCATCACCACCACCACACATTTGTTAGTTTAATTTATTTGTCATTGACAGGTGTATATTGGACAATTTGATTTAAAATTTATTTCATTCATATCCCATTTCATATTTGTAACTAAATAATAGAATGAGAATGACCATTCCATTCTCATTCTCATTCCATTCCCAGATACATTTCATTCCATTTTCGCATACCAAACGTAGCATAAGCTATATCCTCATCACTAATTATGATTGATCTGTAACAAAGAAAATAATGCGTGTCAAATTTTATTTCATAAAGTGTAAGCGAATAGTAATTTGAAATTTTTAATATTTTAGCTATTAGTAAGCTTTGAACAATTTATTTTATCATGGGACTGACTAACTTTGTCACAACTATGACAATACTGAAGTTTTTATTTTCATTTCTTCCTCCATGACTTTAAATATATGTTTACCATATTTTTGCTCTTAATTGGAGGTGTCACACCTCGATTTTTGTCTCCCAAAAATCGAGGGTGATAAGGCTAATCATCCACACTCTACTCACAATCACTCTTTGATATTAAGCTGTCACGCTCTAATTTTTGACTCCTGGGAACCGGAGGTGACGTCGTCCACTAAGCCTTAATGAAACGTCCATCCATGTACAGCACCGTGGAAGCTTAATTTACATACACGCATGAATACACGTACATTGCAGACTCAACTAACCCCAATGAGTCCGGTAATTATCATCCTATACTCATCCAAACCCATTTCAATGTTTCACCCAACCACACATTATGATGTATCGTAATGTTGGTTACGATGCATTGTACATTACAATGCATCGCACATGTCGCGAAACATGTTGCGAAAAGCTCTCGAATCCCAACCCAAATTCCTCGTAGAATTACAATGTATCGTAATGATTAAATCGATGTATCGCTTAAAATGCATAACATATTACGAAAACCCTTAGATTTTGAAATACCCCGCTCCAACACATGGTATGATATTATCTGCTTTGGGCCCGAGCCCGCACGGTTTTGCTCTTGGGTTTTACCCCAAAAGGCCTCATACCATTTGAAGAGAACATACTACATATAAGCACATCCCTTTTTTCACATCTAGGCGATGTGGGATTGAGCACCCTATACCTTGTCAGTGTGGTAGCTCAACCCAATCTTCGTCTTCGCACTCGCCCACTCACACTCGCCCACAAGGTTTACTACAATCCACCTCCCTAGGGGGCCCGACGTCCTCGTTGGCACAGTTCCTGCTGGGTTCAGGTTTTGATACCAACTGTAATACACCGCTCCAACACATGGTATGATATTGTCCACTTTGGGCCATAGCCTACATGATTTTGCTCTTGGGTTTTACCCCAAAAGGCACGGACAATATCATACTATGCGTTGGAGCGAGGTATTACAGATTCTCACTCAAAACTTTTAACTCCTTCCAATGCATCACTAATGAATTTACGATGCATCGTAATGGGGATTATAATGCATTATAATCACTCAAACTATTGTAAATACAAACCACCAAGTGATTACAACCTAATCATTCTTATCTTAATTCTCAATCTACAACATGCATACATCATTTATGGAATTTCTAAATATTTTAGATGATCCACACATCCTTCATATAACCCAAACACATACATTAAATCCCAATTGATTATACTCATAAAACATATACATTTGGAAGCTAAAACTAAACATCCTGCATTCATATCTCAAAAGTCATATATAAGCCACATGTGGTAATTACATTTGAAATGTAAATACATCAAGAAAAACCAAATGTAAATATAACACTTCCAAAGGAAACTAGCTCACATGCCACAAGCTATCATGAATATCTATCTACATATCCAAAAAGAAAATATCCAAAGGAACTAAAAAAGTCCACTCAAGCACTCTAAGTCTCATCCTCCATGGGAGCTTTATTTGAAAAAGAGTTTGGGGGAAGAGGGTGAGCATACAACTACACCAAGTAGGAATGATCCACCCGACTCTACCTTAACTTAGGCCTCCATGCATGAATACATAGAAGGTCTCTACATGACTGCATGACATTTATCCATGTTTTTCATACTCAGAACATACACTTTTAGAAATCATGAGTGATGCTTACATTTTAACACGAAACAATTTATAAGAAATCACAACTTGTAAGTAAAATCACACTACGTATAACTGAAAATCAATTCAACTGAAGACTTCTACTTGTCATAATTCATAGTAAGACTCATTTTGGGACCACTACTCTACTTACGCTCTACGAGTTGCTAACTCGATGGAAGCGACATCCGCTTGACCAAGTTTTGGGTCTTGCACCCTAAGGTTTGAAGCCCTTATTAATTCTCACGCATGCCCCAAAAATTGCAAATTCTCACATAAGTGCACATTGCCACATAAATGCATTAAAACTCAAGATTGTCACAATTTTCACCAAATGTATAACATTTACAAGGTCAATGCATTTCAAATCTCAACTCATGCATATTCAATGCAATTTCATTCACAAATCATAAAGGTCACGACATACATTTTTAAGAAAATATTCTTTATGCATTCATCCAATACATGGGATCAATTCTCACATAACCTCTCAAATGAACACAAATTTACAATATGCATTCATAACATCACTTAGCCAAGCATAATACATAAATCCTATATATATATATGCAAGAAGATCACATTTTTCATAAAAAAAATCAAAGAAAAGTTTCATGTCACAACTATGTTACCTGTAAAATCAAAATAAAGTAAGAATTCACACCCCTACCTCAAATCTCAAGCCTTAAAGCTAATATTCCAAAGTTCTAATCTGTTTAACTTTGCCAAAAGTGAACTTTGTTCGGTCCAATACGTAGCCTTCGCTGAGTAAAGCAATCACTTGCCTTCGGCGTTCACTAAATCCTAGCCCAACATTTTTGAAATGTAGAGAGAAGAGAGAGAGAGAGACGAAGTGGTAGAGTTAAAGAGAGATATTTCTGTGTATAATGGTTATATCTTAGCCCTCCCCAAATATTTATATCCTCTTGGGGCACAAAATGACTAAAATACCCCTGAGTCACTTAACGTACCCTCTCGACCTCCATTTTCGATTTAGAAAGCGACTATGACTCCAAAATTGCTTCCTTAACTCATATAATATTTTATTTGGTCCATAACTAAAAATCATATTTTTTCAAAAAATTTCTAAATTTAAAGGCCCATTGGACCGAGTCCCAGGGTCCCGTTGACCCAAAAAGTCAAACTTCTCCAAATACTCCCAAAACTTTTCAAAACCTTAAAACAACATCCTAAACATGTGTTTTTATAATTAAAACATGTTAAATATCATTTAAAATGCAATTAGAGTAAAAATGATGCTTAAAAATGGAAATCGGAATAAAGCGCACGCGCCCCCACGTGCTGCCGGCGCGTGTGGGCGTTGCGCTGAGCTAAGTCACCTTTTTGCTAGCATGTACCCCCCTATTATGCAATGCGTGCCAGCCCCTTCGACCACTTTCTGGCCACCATCCCCCTCCTTTTATACACCAAACTTCTCCTCTTCATCTAAGCTTCCTATTGGCACAAAAATCTCCTCTATCCATGGCCTAAATCAAAAACCCTGAATTTCACGTTTCTAGGGTTCTTCCTCTAAAACTTTAAATTTCGTCAAATTTCACAACAATTCACAACCAAATGATCAAGGATTATTCGAGAGGACAAGATAAACACTTTAATCGAATTAGAATCATTTAAAACACAGAATTTAAGACTCATATACGATTATGCATGCTTATATATATTATACATGCATGTATATAAACATATATATATACATATATATATATATATACACACATAAAATTCCACAGCCTATACATACAATTTTCCTCTCCAACCAAAAAATAATTGACAATATTTTCATATTCATATAGAAACAAGTATAATTATATATGTATGCATACTATCACACAATAACAAAAAATTAATATAAACATAAGCACAAAGGGGAAGTGTAGAGCATGAACTTGCCTTTAGATTCAAACAAGAACTCGCTCTTTCTCTGCATTCTCTCTTGCGTTTACTCCCTCTCTGTGCGTGAAAGCGACAGAAACTCTATTCCTTTTTCTATTTTTTATTTTTCTTTTTAGAAAAATAAATAAAATACTAAAAAGAAAATAAAAGAGAAATAATAATAAATATGTACTTAGCCCAAACTTAAAAATTTATAATACAACAGAATCCAGCTTAACTCAATAATCTAACCCAAACTCCCCTACCCCAACATAAAGAGAATAAAAATAAAAATAAAGGAGAATAAACTAATATGGTCCAACATAAATAATAATACACACACACATATTTTTACTTATAAATAAAAATGCATTTACAGTAAAAAATTGGTATCACATTTTACCTAAAACATTTAGCATTTAAAACACTCAATAAATAATGTACACAAGTAAAATATTTAGCATTGAAAATACTCAATCAACAATTTAAACAAACAGAAAAAATCCAAATTAAAATTAAATAACCTCAAAATTATAGGTATTACACAAACGAACTAGAAACCCACTTAAAATAGGTTTTCAAAAACAAAATTTGTCATAATTACGATTGATCGTATTACGGCTTACGATTGATTGTAAGATATATTACGATCTATCACGATACAAAAAAATACTTTTATATTTTTAAAAAAATCGTACATAAGTATTTAAGAATCTACTTCAAAATAATAGGGTATTACAATAACTGACATTTATATCATATAAAGACACAAAATAAAAAGAATACTAATAAATATATATATATATATCTATATATCTTATTTAAATTCAAATTTGAATAAAAAAATAAATTAGAGATAAAGATTTATCTCTAGAAACAGACATCATTTATTTCTAACAAACCTGCACATATTTACCTATGCTCCTCCCACACGGTCTCCACTTCAATTTCACATTCGTGACCTTTGATAAATAGGAAACGCTGATTAATTGAGAACCCTGCCATAACAGTTAAGAGAGAGAAAAGAAAGGTTGGAAAGAAGTGAAAGTCTGTGAAAGAGTTAGAAAAGGAGATCAATAAACAAACAATTGGGAAGATTTATAGTATAACCAGACAAGTTTAATCTTACCTTCTTCGTTACATGAAAAATTTAGTGAATTAGTTGTTAATATTCATAAAAATTCTTATGTGCATCTAATTTTATTACTATGTGTGTGTGTGTGTGTGTGTATGAATTAGTAAGGGTAGTTGTAGTTGGTTTCCATGCAAGCTTAATTCTTTATGTAAATCGAATTATAGATTAACATGCTCAATTGATTAAAAACATAATATTACTAGTAGAGAGCTTAAAAACTAACTAGCTACGGGCAACACATATTCATTAGTTCTGATTTTATAATTATTATATTACATTATATAATAATATGATTGTATACTGAGGTGTGGTAAAGTTATTATATATTGAGCACAGATTTTGTTGAGCTTGTGAACTCACCCATTTTTTAACATTTAAGGTAACTGAAGACCATAAAGTTGGCAGCGAAAATCGAGAACAATGCAAAATTTGGATCATTTTCTTACTTCTTGAAATATTTTGTAGTGAGGACTGAATGTAATTATATATTGAATTAGATAATGTATTCATGATTCCATTGATGTTGATGAATTAGATATAATATGGAAATGTGATATATTATTTCACACACCATATTTGGATACGAGATAAGATGTCTTTCTATTCAAATTTTGAAATGTGACAATTTGGTATCAGAGCTTATGTATTAGATCTTTTCATGATATCAAACTCTAAGTTATGACGAATTTGATAGAATAATCATTACACAGTATTTATATGATCTACGAGTGGATAGATATTCCGTTAAGATGATATGACATGTGGTTTAATGAGAAATTCAATCTATGTATCAAGGTTATTTATTGATATATTGTTATATTAAGTGCATGAATGTAATTAGAGTGCGCAGTGGAAGTTAGTGAATAGTTAGAGATTTTTTTTATTTTAAAAAAAGGGACAAATGAAAAATGTTGATGTGAATCACTATGTTAGGAGTGTAATGCATAATGTTCGAATGACACTCATTAGAAAGTAAGAAATAATATCAAAAAAGTTTTAGAAATGTATATAGTTGTATAGAATTTCTTAAAACATTACATAAGTGATGTTTGATAACTCAATTCAGCACTTAATTCTGAACGGATTAAGCGTTTATCCAATTAAGTGTGTTTGATAACGCAATTTGAATATCACTGAAAATGGTAAACACCACTTAAAATGATATAAAATTTTAAGTGACAGAGACATCACTTATCACTGAATGTTGAACGCTAAAAATTCAATAAGATAGTAAAAAATATTATTTTTTAATTATCACTTAAAAAATTCAGTACTTAAAATTCAGCTCTTAAAATTTTCAGTACTTAATTTTTAGTTTTATCAAATAGCACCATAGTTGTGTATTGTCTTGTGAATGTTTTGTATAGTTTGTATTAAATTTATATGCTCCGTTTGGTAGGAAAGACAAAAATGGATGGAAGGGAGAGAATGAGGGATGGATGAGATATTTCTAGGGACGATATTGTGTTCTTCCTTCTTTTTGGTTGGTTGGATGGAAGAGAAGAGAATGAGATAATATCTTTGTTTGTTAGGAGAGAAGAGAAGATAAATATGAAAAGTTTTGTAATTTAAAACATTTATAATAACATTACCTTTCTTCCTTCTTGTCTTCCGTCCAATTTGGAGGGATGAAAATTTGTGAAACAGGAAGGATGATTCATCCATCATGTTTTATCTTCCCTCATTGCATCCTCTCTACCAAACGAAAGAAATTTACTTCTTCTCTCTTATCTTCCTTTCACCCCTCTTCCTTCCTTCCTACCAAACGAAACATTAAAGAGTTAATCTTGTTTTCTCAGTAGATTGATGTTTGTTATCCATTTGGGAAGAGAATGTCTATATATAAGATTATAACTCAATAATTAAACAAGAATGTCTATAAACTTTTCCCACATTGCGGGATGAGAAGTTATTGGCACTTATATGTGTGGATACCTCCTAGCTATGTAGACAAATTTTGAAAACCATAAGCATGGGGGGCTTAAAAAGTGGACAATATCTATACATGGTGGGCAACTTGTGATAGATGGTATTAGAGCAAATCTCCAACCAAAAATGGGGAATCGTGCATAAACCCATGAGGGATAGGCCAGTGAGGATGTTGGGTCCCAAAAAGGGGATGACTGTGACGTCCCACACTGCTTAGGGGAGAAGTTGATGGCACTTATACGTGTGGATGCCTCCTAATTGTGTAAATGCGTTTTGAAAACAATGAGCATCGGAGGGCAGATTGTGACAATAACAGTAAGTGTTTGATATATTGTATATATCTATAGTAGAAAAATGTGACATATGGTATCGGGCTAATCTCCAGTCGAAAATAGGGGACCGTGCACAAGTCCACGAGGACTTTGGATCCCAAGAGGGGGGTGACTGTGATGTCCCACATCATCGGAGGAGAAGTTGTTGGCACTTATATGGGTGGATGCCTCCTAACTGTGTAGACTCATTTTAAAAATCATGAGCACGGGTGGGCAAGTCGTGACAATAACAAGTGTATATATATATATATATATATATATATATATATATGAGTAAGCTAGAATATTCATGTATGCTAGAGAAAGGATTGTGTTAAGAGAGAAAATGTACTAACCTTTGTGAGAAGTTCCCCCAGTACGCAACAACAACACTTTGCAGTGATTAAAGAGATTGAAGCCAACTAGATAATCAAGTGGAGAATAACGTTATCTACTAACAAAATGAGTGATACAAAACTTACCTAGTAGAACAAGAAGAGAGAAAAATGAGCGAGAAATAAAAAATGTAAGTTTTCTGTCATTTTATTTTCATCCCTTATGGAGGAGGACTCAATATTAGTGTAACTTTGTTGTTTAATTTTAGAGCAATGAGGTGCTGTTAGGTTTTTTTTCCCTTTTAGAAGAACGACTCTCTCTCGAAACCGTTTGTATTTTTTCTAATGCATCCTATTTATAAGGAGTCATTTTTGTTTAGAACACCTCAACTATTTGAATTAAAATGGTTTTGGACACTCTAAAAATTAGAAAACATGTTTATTGGTTGTTTTCAATTTCAATCATTGGATGAAATCCAATGATTAATATTAGTGTCGTGTATATTGCTCCCTACTCACCAGGGAGCAACTCAACAGTCCTGTATAATATAAATATATATTTCGTATAAAATAAGGCTCCAAATGAACCGAGTTGAAGTGAGCTTAAGTTTATTTGGGTTCGACTTGTTTGTTTGTGGGCTCCGTTCGGGCTCGGTTTGAAATCGTGACGAGCTCGAAAAGTTAAGCTCGAGATTCACTTGTTATTAGTTTGAAAAGTTTGGACTCGACTCGTTTGATAACAAAAATGCTTCAGGCTCGCTATGAGCTCGTGTTCAATATCATATTCATGGACATATTCACAAGTTACGTTCATAAACCTATATAAACCTATGTTTACGAACATGTTCACAATACGAGTCTATGTTTATGAACATATACGAGCCTACACGAACTTATATTCACGGGATGAGACTAATACTATTTAGGCTCGTTTAATAAACGAATTAGTCCAAATCAAACTTTAAACAAGTCGAACTAAACCGTTTAAGAAGAGCTCAATTCATTCGCCGTCTTAATATAAAATATAATTAATACCAGTTGATATATATTCTCACACATATTTTTTTAACTGAAAATGAGGGTGAGGGTACCCAGGAATATTTTAAAAAGTCTTCGAGGGTTACTTGGCTTTTTTTATCAACACTTATAGGTTAGACATGTATTTTCTAAAAATGACTTTTCGGCAGTTTTCGCACACTGTGAGCAGTACTTATAGACGGATGAATGACGACAGGAGTGTCACTGCAATCACGTGCAAGGGTACTTAGTGTAGGAATCTACAAACTCGACCTCAGTATATAGTTAAGGTAAACTTGAGGGGGCTGTCATGTAATTTTGTTTTTTTTTTTATTTTATTCCAATTTTAGACTCTTCTCTTTATAAATACTCGATTTAGGGTTTCACATCTGTTCACTGTCCCGTTAATCCTTTCGCCGACAATACCTCGCATCACAAGTCATTGAGCAATGCCTCAAGATAGACTGAAATTACTTAGCAACTGTAAATTAGGGTTTCCTATTGGCCTTTCACTTGAGGTAACAACACCGATGGGTCGGCTTTCTAATCACCCAATTAGTAGTTCGGCCTTAAATCTCAGTTTCATGTATAAAATATAATCTTTTTTTTGTTCTCTGTCTTGTCAATTTCTAACAAATTTACTGCCGATTAATCCAATAGAAATATTTCATTTTTCTTGTATTTTTATTAGTAATTTGTTTCATTTTAAATCTGATTTTTAATCGTTTTTCCAATTATTCCAGAGTAATGGAGAATGAGATGATGAGTATGAACTTGTTTCCCTATTGGTTTGATCGCCGATATGATGGCTTCTTATCATGTATCTAGCTGATCATTCTCTCAGTTGTTCATTCTTTTTTTTTTTTTTTTTCTTGCACTCCTTTTTGATTTTACTTGCAAAACAGCATTAGAAGTATACTACTTCAATAAATGGTTTTTTTGTTATTTTTTTTGGGTTGTTAGATAATGAGATGATGATGGAGATTTATTTCCCTATTGGTTTGATCACCAGAATGATGGTGTATATTCTTGTATTAGCTCTATCTGATCATTCTTTTCATATTTATCTAAATTTTCTTTGAGATTTTCTATTTTTATTTATTTATTTTTTCTTTTAGTGAACAAGAAGGATCCAATTGACTTTTCTCTATCTTAAAATGTTATTTATTATTATGTTAAAATGTATTGTAAGTAGATAAACTGACCAACTGTAGAGTATAGACATAGGGCACAATGGATTTGAGTTCTTGTGAGTAAATTAAATTGATGTGGTATTCATTCTGTTATGTTTAGCAAAGAAAATGTGGTAAATTCATGATCTTTCTTTGAAGAGGTTTGGGTTCTAAGACAAGCATTAAATGATGCATACCTAATTGCATTAAAAAGTTTGATATATCTTGCATTTGTTTGAATATATGATTTAGTGCACTCCTCTACCATTATTCTTCATCACTTTGATTATCTTTTCAATGTATATCTTTTAGTTATTGTGTTGTTTTGCACAAAATGTACTTAAATCTAAACTTTATGAACTTACATACATGTGAAAGAAGTATCAAAAATCATATAAAGTTCTTTAATTCTAATTATTTGTCACTCAATCTACTAATTAGAGAATGATGTGATGATTTATGTTTCCCTATTGGTTTGATTGCCGAGATGATGGCAATGACCTTTTGTATTAGCTCTATCTGATCATTCTCTAAATGTTAAGTTACCATTCTTTTCACTCTATTCTTTTTTATCTGTTATTTTGAAATTGATAGATAAATATGTATATAGTTAGCATAATATTTGGCTTTATACTTGTGCCATGTGAAATAAGTTTCAAAAATCATATAAAGTTCTTCAATACTAATTATTTGTCACTCAATCTACTAATTAGAGAATGATGTGATGATTTACATTTGTCTCCCTATTGGTTTGATTGCCGAGATGATGGCGACAACCTTATGTATTAGCTCTATCTGATCATTCTCTTAATGTTCTAACTTGTAAGATTTTATCACTCCATTCTTTTTTATCTGTTTATTTGAAATTGCTAGCTAAATACATATATCTTTTGCAACAATATGGATTTTCTGCTAACAATTTGCATAATATTTTGCTTATACCTGTGCCAATTATTATAATTGTTAACGGATGAAAGAATGCACATTCGAAGGCTTTGCAGGTCATTTATGTTCAGCCTGTGGAGCTCAAAACATGTGCTAGATTTCTAGTCGGCTTTTTGTTAGCATCCTTGTGCTTTCTCAGCTAGAGGATTTTTGAAAGCAAGACTTAAATTTCTCCCTTGTCTCTTCATTCATTATCATCATTATATATATTGTTGTTGTTGGTTTCATAAGGTAAGTTGATATTCTGATTCAGACTATGTAGTAGTATCATTATGTTCAAAACAGTGTCTGGAAGAGTGATCAGTAACAAATTTACATTTTATAAAGGAATGTATCTACTTTTCTTTCTCACTGTTATTGGAGAAACTGTTCTAAGAACTTATTTTTTTAAACTTAGTCAAATAGGACCTAAATTTCTGTTAATTAGAAAACACAATGTTAGAAGTTTATGACTAAAAGAGCAAGGCTAATGATGACTGCTCTCATCTGAGAGCAGACCTAAAGAGTCTCAAGTTGATTACAAAACAATATGAAGTACTGCTTTAGTTGTTCTGAGATCTGATTGTATGGGATGGGCTGGACTGGATGGCTATGGAAGACTGGAGACCGTGCAAGTATTTGTGGTTTTTGTTGTTGGTATGATTGAATTATCACAATGAAACACACTACATTCAATAATGACATTGTGTTTTTAATGTACTTGCACAGCATCAATTCTGTAATGGAGAATTCAAATTTGTTCTTGGATTGTTACCAAATTTGGTTTGGTCACTTCTTTCATATGAAGTTCTTATCATTGTAATTGGAATTGCTGCAAGTCAACTAGTTGAATTTATAGTTCCTTCCTAAACTGGTGACTTCAATTGCATGCTCTTACCATCTCTATGTAAATACTATTCTGATGAATGTTTGAGAAAATGAGATGTCAAAAACAGACCTTTCGCAATGTTACAATACATGAGCAATGCATTGTAATATATAGATGCCAACAGGTGTGTCATATGGGTTCATATTGTGAGAATGATAATTGTATTTGATGTTATTGATGCATAAATAATGTTGATCATTGTGATATATTCTGTTAAGGATTGATGTGTTGATAATGGACAATTGGGACATGAAAGCTTGGTATCAAATCATGATATCAATGTAGTCTAAGGGAGGCGGTATTTTGAGATGTGATAGAAGAATAATTTATTGACCTTTATTATTAGCAAATTTTTGTTGTGGAAGGCTTGGCCAAGTGGATAAGTGCGCATTTGGTACTAACTACTAACCCTTTATCCCTGTGAAGGGATTGGCCAAAACATAATTACTAGTATGATATTATTCTACAATAGAGGTGTGACTGCTTGAAACTACCCAAATTTTCAGTGGTGATTGAGTAACAGAAAACACAAATTTTAATCCGAATGAACACGAGACACAACAACAATCTTCACCACAATTCCACAATTTTGGCTATCATGAATAGATGTGGACATTCAAATGTATGTTTGTTTGCGTGTGGTGTTTGTTTGCGTGTGTTTGTGTATGTTTGGATGATGGGTCACAATGAGTTTGATTCAAGTTCGATTGGAATTTAGGATAGAAGGAAACAAGTGAGAATGATTGTTGTTTGGGTGACAACAGTTGTCATGGTCGGAAAATCGTACTAGATAAAATTTCCATCAATTGACTGTAGCAGAGTGAATGCATTGTGATAATTTGATAAATCAATCTAGAATGATTGCATTGTCATAATAATTGACACTAATTTCAAATTGAAAAAAAATTAGTTCAATTTTTTTGTTAACTTAACGGTAGATTTTTGTAATTTATCTAAGAATTATATATATGAATGTACACTCCGTTGATTAGAGTGATGAAAAAAATAGATAGAAGGAAGAAGTGGAGAGATGGATGAGACATTCCTAAAAATGGAATGATGTCTCCCTTACTTTTTGTTTGGTTGGATGTGGAAGGAATAATGGAATGGATATATAATGTAACGTCTTATTTTGTTTCGTCATAGCATCTTGTTTTGTAGATGATTAAAGTCTAAAAATGGTTTTCTATTTTTATAGATTAAATTTTATATTTGAAAAAACGTGGGTTAGGAGGATTCGTCCTTGCTTCCCTTCTTTCCAACCAAATAAGGAAAACTTCTTCCATCTCTCCTCTCATTCATCCTTCATCAATCATTCTTTTCAACCAAAAATAACATAAGTGTACATTCATATGAAGTTAACTCTACAATTAAATTTAGGATAAAATGCTCTAACCCCCCCCCCCCCCCTAAGGTTTTCGTTTAATGCTCACGGAGAATACTTGTCTAAAAAAGTGTGGTCAACCTCACCTAGGTTTCGTTAATCATGCTTTGACACCACCTGATGTTAGTTGACCGTCAAGGACGTTAGAAGTCAACTAATTTGAAAAGTTAAAATGCCAAAATTACCATTCCTGTTTGAAAGTACAATTGTAATCTCAATTAGTTGGACATTTATACCCTTGTTGCTTCTTACTTAAAGCTCACCAATTTTCCATCTCTTTCACACATATTGCTTTTGCGAATTTTTTTCTCTCTCCCATTTTCTCTCGGCTCTCTCTTTCATTCTCTCTCTACTCCCTCCATCTCTTTACTCCCTCTCGGTTTAATCTCTCTCTCTATTTTCTCTTTCTAGGTTTTATGGCTTTCAACTCTCATTCTGGCAACAATGATAACCTGAGGTTTAGGCAAACATATTGCAAATGTGGACTCAAAGTTGTCGTAAGAGTAAATGAATCGGATGAGTACAATAATAAAGGAAGGTTGTATTATGGTTGTCCGTATCGAAATTGCCTATATTGGAGGTGGTGTCAACCCCTATCTACTGATGATGAAGGTGCATCAACATCCTCACAAATCCAACCCCAAGTAGAAGCAGCTATCCAAAGGCTTCAAGTCCTTGAAGCAAGCCTTGGCTCAATGAAGATTATTATCTTTGTTAGCATGATGTTGTTCAGTCTTGCTATTATTATTACTGTTTTGGGTTTGCTAGCTAGGTGATAAATCATTTTAAAATGAACTTGAAGTTACTTGTTCTGGGTTTGCTAGCTAGGTGATGAATCATTTTGAAATGAACTTGAAGTTGCTTATTTGGTCTCTGTTTTGAATCAGTTTGTAATGAAAATGTTGGTTATGAGAATTTGCTTGTTTGGTTTATGTTTTAAACTTGTTTGTAATGAAATGATAGTTCTTTTGTTAGACAGTTTTTTGCAAAGAATCTAGTATTCAGTTTGTAGCTAGGTGATGAATCTAATATTATATTTGGCCATTAAGTTATTATCTCATACATAACCAAATAAGCCATTACACAATACATAACCAAATAATCCATTACATCATACATAACCAAACAAGCCAAACTCAAATCAATTAACTTGATTACATAACATGTTCAATATAACCTAAATAAAATCATTACATACTATAATCTCACAACTTGAATAAAGTCATTACACAAGTTTAAACCCATAAATTGAACACTGGTGTGTTTAACACAAAACCTGAAGAAAGTCATTACATTACAGAATCCAACATCGTTGTTCAAAACACAAACTCAAAACACCATCACCATAGAATTAATATCATCAGCCGAAAAAAACTATGCAAAAAAAAAAAAAAGCATTCCAAGTGTTTCATCTCCACCTATTCAGTTGCAAAAAGTTTTTCACTTATACCTTCCAATAGGAAATAGAAGTATTAAAACAAAACAAATGATACAAGATAAAAGCCAATAATAAGATTGTGCAAGTAAATACCTTTTTTATGTCCTACTAGCTTGAGTAGGAAATAAGCAGCCTAGCTCAGTTGTTACTTGCTGAACATAAACAATAAAAAGGTGTAAATTAAACCATTATATAACAACCATATAAACCGATCTAGTTTATAATGCTTAACTTACAGAGTTGTTGCAAGTTGCACCTCCTCCACCTCTAACTCTTACAGATCTGTTTGATATGTTTGTTTACTAACTTGTTCCCTATTGAATATAAACCAAAAAAAATTGTAAATTACAACATTATATAAAAACCAAATAGATAAATTATATTTCAAAGTTTAACTTACAGAGCTTATGCCTACTGTACCACCTGCACCTGCTACACTTGTTGCACCTCTTCCAACATTGTTTGAAAATAAATTTTACTCACTTGTTCCTTCTTAAATACAAACCAAAAAAGAAAAAAAGTTACAACATTATATAAGAACTAAGTTTAAAATAAAATAAATTAAAATATCAACTTACAAATCTTTTTCTTCATCTTCCTCTTTTAACTTTTCTTGTACCCACTGGAGTGCCTCATCTAACACTGCTACTAACCCAACTTCCTCTTCCAACCCTACTTGTATCCATTGGAGTGCCCCTTCTAACACTGCTGCTAGCCCCTCTTCAACTACCTCATCCATTTGAAGTCCCACTTGTTGCACATGTTTCTTTTCCTTTTTTCCATTACCAACTAGTGCTCTCTTGCATGTTCTTTGATTGTGTCCATAGAAATCACATATGCTACATCTCAGAGTGCAAGATCTCTTAATTGAACCTTCCTCATCAGCTTCCTTTCTCCTATTTTTCCTTGGTCTTCTTGGTGGCCTTCTAAGGGGTGGTGGAAGTATTTGATTACATTCCACCTTTGGCCATAGGCTCTCATCATGTAAAGGATATATCATTTCCCCATATGCCCTCAAATACATGTGCCTCATAAATTACCCATCCACAAAGTCTTCAATATTCAACCTTTTGAAAAAAATGCAAGTTGCAACATGCTTACAAGGAATCTCACTTAGCTCTTAAGTCTTATAACAATATTTTCAAGTATCTAAATTCACTACATATTTTTTGTTAGGTTCCACCACCTCAAATTCTACACCTCCAGCATGGTAGGGATTGCAATATCTAGCCTCATGAATATTGAAAACATCCCTGGGGTAATGTTGGACTTCCATGTTATGACCTTCTAATACCTCTTTTGGATCTTCACCATCAACTTTGACCTAACAGTGTCCACAAAGGTAAGAATTGGTTGTTCCCTCAATTTTCCCAACCAACTGTTGAATGACTCAACAAAATTGTTAGTGACATGATCACCTCTTACATAATCATAGTATTTATATCTTGCCCATAATTCCAAAGGGTGATTCAATAACCACCTATATGTTAACTTAGAAACCACTCAAATTTCATTTATTGCAACCTTAAAGTCCCTCTCAGAATATGCCCTAGCTACAACCCAAAATTGCTTCTCAAACTTCAACCCAGAATACTTACACTTGTAGTTGTTAAATATATGTCTACAACATCTTTTATGAATGCAACCATTGAAAGTGTTTTGAAGTGCAAGCTCTATTCCCTAAAATAGTGAATTAAAAATAGTTAGTGATGCATTTAAAATAGTTATCAAAATTGAAACAAAATTAATAAGATCAGTTTAATACCTTTTGACCATCTGTTATGAAAGTCCACACTTTGTTTTTGTGATTCCTATAATCAATTACATCCTTTAGACATTCTAAAAAGAACTCCCAACTCTCTTTGGTCTCAGCCTCAACAATACTAACTGCAATGAAGAACACTCCATTGTTTCCATCAAGAGCAATAACAGAAAGCAGCATTTCATTAGTTGCACCCTTAAAATGGCAACCATCTTACCCAATGAAGGGTCTACAACCAAGCTTAAACCCTTTTTGGTTGGTTGCAATTGACATAAAAAACCTCTTAAAGCAACTGACATGGGGTGGGATTTGGTGTCTTTTTAGATTAGTCACACTGCCTAGGTTAGTCATTCTCAATTCTTCAGCATACTGAGGAATTTTTGCATATGACTCTGCATGAGACCCCCAATTTTCTTTTGCAGCTTTTTTTTAGCCCTAATGAATGTCCAATCTCTAACCTTAACTCCATATCTTTTTTTTACCTCTTAAAACATGCTTTCCAATGTCATATTTGGATGAAGTCTAAACTGTTCATTCATCTTTTACAAACACAACTATATTTAACCTCAGGATTTTTGTTTTGCCTGGTGCATGTAGGTTTAGGTACTTCATTTTTCACCATGTATGTGATTTCATCTGTAATAGGGGATGAACGAATCATCCATAGACAGCCCTCAGTTTCACAATGTGTAATGCACCTACACTTTTCATTCTTATCTCTCACTAACTTGAATCCCTCTTGAATGGTGGTGGTGTTGATGTAGGCCTACTAGTAGCAATTACATCGCTAGTTCCACCAATTGTACTGATTGGACTCTCTAAAGTTTCAACCTCTAAGATAACCATAATGTTCCTAGTCCCACTATACAATTCAAACACCCTCATGATATCTGTATCATCATTCATTAGCATTCTATCTCCTGTCCCAGAGATAACACAATATACATTCATTGAGACATCAACAGGACCCAACGAATGGCAATGAACATGCATCTTTTAATAAATCCAATAGACAATACATGTTAGGGTCTACATTTGTTATTATTCCCACTTTCCCATTAAAGTTCACAAGAAATGCATGCATCTTTACGTTTCCAATTGAAAACTGAAAAAAATATGCATTTAATATATCAACATAATGAAAAAAAAAATACATCATCAAGATTGAACAAACTCAAAACACACAAACTTCAATTGCATGGTTATAACTTCAATTTAACAAACAAAACCCCCTAATTTTTCACAAATCAAACAAACCCTAATTTCACCCATTTGAACAACCTCAAATACATAGAAGCAACTCAAATGCACAGAAGTATAAAACTTCAATTGCATGATTCTAATTTCAATTTAACAAAAGTAACTCAAACAACCAATTTTTCACAATTTAATCAAACCCTAATTTTACCCATTTGAATAATTTCAAATACACAAAAACAACTCAAACGAACAAAGGTATAAAAATTCAATTAAAAACTTCAATTGCATGATTCTAACTTCAATTTAACAAAAGTAACTTAAACAGACAAAAACTCTCAATTTTTCACAATTCAAACAAACCCTAATTTCACCTATTTGAATAGTTTCAAATATACGGAAGCAACTCAAATGCACTGAAGCATGAAACTTCAATTGCATGATTCTAACTTAATTTTAACAAAAGTAACTCAAACAGACAAAAAGCCCCAATTTTTCACAAATCAAACAAACCCTAATTTCATCCATTTGAACAACCTCAAATAAGCAGAAGCAACTTAAACACACAGAAGCAGAAATCTTCAATTTTAACTTCAATTTAACAAAGGAACTCAAAACAACAAAACTCCAACATCAGTCAAACCCTTAATTCATACATCGAAGGATAATTTTATAATTTCAAGTTTCGAATAAAATAATAGTGTAAGAAAATCAAGGTTTATGCATGAACACATTTTCTATGTTGAAAATCATGGGACATGCAAGAAATAATTAACCAATAGAACATGCATGGGTAGAGATGATGCACATAGAAACAGAGATGGTGAGGATAGAAACACTCACGATCAAACTTAGAGATGGTGATGTTAGAGGCGACCAACCTTAAACCTTGACAATATTATTGTACCTTCAGAATCTTCACGGTCGTAAAGGATTTTGGATGATGGCTGTTAGGAAACGTCGAGATCGCACTTTGAACCCAATGATTCAAAAACTTCACGATCGTACACAAGCTATTTAGACGATGATTATTAGGGATTTGAACGTAGGTGAAATGGAACTACTTCAGGTTATCAGAAACATAGGTGGTTTCGAACAAACGTGAAAACTATAGCTTCGGGATATGAGAAACTTCAAAATCATAAAAAATGGTTTGTTGTTAGGATTTCTAACAAAGGTGGTTTAAAAATTTTTGTTACATTAGGGTTTGTTGTAAGGGTTTCTAAGACGAAGGGATGAAGAGATGAAAATGAATATGAGTTTTAGAGGAAATGGTAGAATGGATCTGTATTGGAATGAATCTGAATCAAAATAGTTTGGTGGTATAAATGGTGGCATTTCAGTGATAGATAGAGAGAGAGAAAGATAACGTTTATATTAGGTCTGTATTGATGTTGGTGAGTTCTTTGCAGAGATATCATATCAAGGGTATTTATGACATTTTGTATAGGAGGGTCTACGTCATCAATGACACTAGCAAGTTCAATTACAAAATGATTAAATATAAGAGGGTAAAATGGTAAAAAACATTTGAACCGTTAGTTTTTAACGGGTGTTAACTCTGATAAGGGATGTTAGAGCCTATTTTGAGACAAGTATTCTCTGTGGGCATTAAACGGAAACCGAGGGGGAGGTGTTAGAGCATTTGACCTTAAATTTAATATCAATAATAAACATATATTTTGAACTAAATTAACGAATTATTCTTTAAATTTATTAATTTGTGTAATCGTGTCAACTTTGTAAAGTATTAGGGTGAAAATTTAGTGGTTAATAAATCAAAAGAAAAATAAAAATATGTCAACATTTGCAGATAATCCCCTGCACTATTATTTTTTTAGCATTTTACTCTCTATGGGAATAAAATTGTTATTATTTGGACAATTTGTTAGCTTTCTAAGGGCTTCGTAACAACTGGGTTAAATTACAACCGTTATACATATAATATGAGTAGCAGTGCACACGGTTTGGTTATTTACGGTTCTTGGTGGAACTGAAACCAGAAAGGTTTCAAATGGTTTCTTAATTTTGGAACTGGAACCGGAATCGTTGAATTTGGTTCGGTTCTGGTTTTTTGTAGTTTCGGTTCCAGTTCTCCAACAGTTCTTTGTCAATTTTTTATTTATAAAAAAAAGTAGATAAATAAATAATTGACAATATACACACTCATACTTGTGCACCCTTAGTTATAACAATATATTAGAAGTTAGTATTTATCTATATATTATATATTTTATACCTTATATATAAATAGAACACTATAATTTAGAATGTATTAGTATTTATTTTATATATTTTGGAAGCTGGTATTAGCGCTCCACCAATATGCTCAGACAATCCACTTTCTTTTTTTCTTAAAATAAAATTACAAAAGAGTCTCTAAACTATAAGATACTTGATTCTTACATTTTTAATGTCATAATTGTCTTCTCTTTAACGTTTAACATATTAATAGTTTGATAATATAGGAAACTTACATTTATTTACTTATTTGTATCTTATTAGAATAAAAAATTATGTGATTAAAACAAAAAGAATCTGAGTTGGAAGCAAATTTTATGTCAAAGAATAAAACAACTTACTCATTATACAAAAAAAAAAAAAATTTGAAAGCAAACCAATTTATAATAGTAATCTTAAATTGATTTTTTTTTCAAAAATTATGTTTAACTGAATTGAAAATCAAAAGAAAGCTTAGTTTTACTTGAATAGAAACTATGTTATATGGTTTAATAAACAAGTCAAGAAAAACTTGTTTGATTTAAAAATAATTTTTTTAAAATCATATTATTGTGTGATTAAATTAACTACGTTTAACTAGAATATAATATAGTGCACATATCTTTACAGTGTGTGTATATATTATATAAATTTGTGAAGGATGAGAGTCAAAACAATGAAATATTTCTTTTCCAAAAATTCCTCTTCATCTCTAGAGTAGATAATTGTGTTGTCATTAGGGGTGGCAATTCGTGTTCCCGTGTCGTGTTCGTGTCGTGTCGATCTATAAGTATTATACTAAACAGCTCAACCCTAACCCGACCCATTTAATAATCGTGTCAGAGACCCTCAACACTAACCCAACCCATTTATTAAACGTGTTAGTCGTGTCGACCCGTGTAACCCGTTTAATAAACATTGACACGACTAATTCAATAACTTTTTTAATCCGTTTAACTTATATCATATGAGTTTCTCTACTCCTAAAAATCTCTCTATAGATCATATAAAAAATAAAGTACATATCAATACATAAATCCTAAAATCAAACTATATTATAAATTTTGTATCTATATATACACTCTTTTAAGGTGATTCAACAACTTGGAAGGCACCATAATAATCTCATCTTTGCGTTTTATGGCTACATCAGTCTTATAAACAAACAAATATATTACAAACAATTACAATATAAAATCATGTATATATGAATAACTTGTGTCCTATATAACTATGTATATATAAGTTTATATAAAATCATAATATATGAATAACTCATGTTGTAATCGTATCGTAATCGTGTCACGGGTTAGACAGCTTAAATCCAAACCCAACCCAATTTTTGCGTGTCGTGTTTGTGTCGACCCATTTATTAAACGTGTCGGCTTACCTCAAACCCAAACCTGCTTAATTCGTGTCGAGTTCGAGTCGTGTTGTCGTGTCGTGTCCAATTTTGCCACCCCTAGTTGTCATGAGTTGAAAACTTTAGTGCTAAGGGAGAAAGTAAAGTGGTGTTTTGATGAAGATTTGCTTTAGGGGGTTATCAATGTTCTTCAGAAAAATTTTTGTCTTGCAATGTTGGTGATGTTTGATTCATAATAATATTATTTCTTGTCGTGAAAAAAATAAAGAAAAAACTATATTCTAAACTAAAATGATGCATTAAATAAATTTATTTTTTATGAATTGGAAAGGAAGAATCCCGACTTTAATAGGGAATGATAGTTATGATATTAAAAATATAAGAATCAAGTCTTTTGTGATTTAAGGACTCTTTTATAATTTTATTTTAAATAAAAGACAGAGTGGAGCGCCTAAGAAGACTAGTGGAGCGCGAATATTAACCGCCTATATTTTATTTTACATATTTTTATATAGACACTAGAATTTAAAAGTTATTATTATTCATTTATATATATATTAACTGTTTCAGTTCTGGTTCTTTGATTTGGAACCAGAACTATAGTGAGCTGTTCCTAAAATTTGGAACTGGTACAGGGGTACTAAAACTGTAGTGAATGGTTCGGTTCATCTTAGCTACAGTTCCAAATTTGATTCTGGTTCCGCTGATTCTTTGTGCATCCTTAAGTATGAGAGAGTTATTTGCAAAAATATTAGTGCAAAGGAGTTAGGAGTAACAATTTATGTTGACGTGTCATGTCACGACATGAATATCTTGTTATACGAGTCAACATAATTATTATTAATGTCAAGAAATTTTGATACCAACACGACACAATTATTACACGGGTAACATGACACACATAACCCGTTTAATAAATGAGTCATGATCTAATATGACACGAATACAACACATTTAACTAAATAGGTCATTTCTAACACAAATATTGTTTAGTTAAATGGGTTGACGGATCAAAGACAAACATGAAATGTTTAATTACCATGTTAATTTAAGTTGACACTATTACCACACGAATATGTTGGGCTAGCGGAAGCATAAGCAAATTAAAATCAATCGCACAAAAAAAAACATAAGATATACATGGTTTAGCACGTGCAATTCGGCCAACGTCTATGGATGAGAACAGATTCACTATAATTCTGCAGAGATATTACAACATTAGAGAATACACAAGATCAGACCGTGTACATAAACTCTTACCCAGAACTCTCCACCATGTACCAATCCACAAGACTCCCTCTCACCCTAAGTGTTTCACTCTATTAAACCCGTAACTCTCTTTACCCATCAACTCACTTATGAGACTACATCTTTCATTAACTCATAAGTCTCAACCAATACCCTAGACAGATATTTATAGAGTCTCAAACATAATTACTTATTGGATAAAGTTTATAATTGCTTGGAGCTTAGGACTTGCTTTACAAGAAATTACCAAATGCAATATAACTTTATAATAAAAACATAATCGATCGTAGAGTGTTCCACCATTTCTAACAAAACACGATTAAGTTAAATCCAAACTTATTTATCTTATGTTGTATTTGAGTTGTGTTAGCATTTGGTGTCAAATATTGTAACCAGAAAGAGGGTCAAAAATAAATAGTGCAAGAGAGTTATCTCCAATTAATCCAAAAAAACAAAAAAATACCTTTATTTATCCGTATCACCAGTATTTCAGTTTTCTTACAAGGGAAGGGTAGTTTGGGTACGCAAAGCCAAGCTGTCATTTTTACGCGCCCATGTTTTTTAAAAGAGAGAAGCAAATCATAGAGCTTTTCTTATTTCCAGATCTATCCATCTTTGTTCTCTTCACAAAGTGCACCCACTCATTTCCCTATCTTTGAAGTCTCATTGACTTCTCTAAGATACATAGACATATATATCTATATATATATATAGAGAGAGAGAGAGAGAGGATCAGTCTGGCTTGTGTCGAGGTTTGAATCAGAATATTTATGGCGTTCGCGTCGTTTCTTGGAAGAGTTCTTTTCGCCTCTGTCTTCATCCTCTCTGCATATCAAGAGTGAGTAACCTGCTAATCTATTTCTATCCCCTTTCCCTTTCAACTCCATAATCTGCCTTTTTTCTTTTTCGAAATTATTAATTGTTTTTCTTTCTCTTTTTTTTTTTAAATTTATCTTCTTAAATTCTTTAGCACATCAGGCTTCTTTTTTTTTTGGACCAAAAAAGAAAATAGTTTCGTTGATTTATAAGTTAAGTCCCTGAAGATTTGCTTGGATCTAGTAGTTTTTTGGATGCTTTGATTCAGATTCGTCTCTACATTGTTTGGATCTTGAATCATTTTAAATTTTATAGAAATATGAATGCCCGGTGGTTTTTTGGATTTATTTTCTGTCTACCATATATTTGCTAATTCCAATTTCGCATTCTAGAAGCTTGTGGAAGTTTGCCTATTTAATTTATTGTGTAATAATTTTGTGTTTGGCTGGCAGTAAAGCTATCTGGTCAATAGTGTGATGCATATCCTAAAGCTATCTGGTTATGCATTATTGAAATTCACTCATGGCATTGCAAAAATCAGATTGAAATTGAATTAAGAACTTTTTGATTTGGTTTGGTATTTTGAAGCTTGGGAAAACTCATTAATGACTAGTTTGTTATTGTTTGGGTGGGTGTATAGCTGGGTATTAATTAGTATTAGCTCCTCCTCTGTTCATTGTTTATCTATTTCCTATACACTAAACTCTTAGATTATGATTGTCTTTCAAACTGTCATATCATACAAGCTAATTTTTCAAAAAGTAATTTTTCAAAAAGAAATTTGTGTTGATTTTTATGGTGTGAAACTATTTGTCTGTTTGTTTGAATTTATCCGTAATATCTTCATACTAAGTATATTAAAAAATTTGGACACTATTTCCTAAGTAGCCGCTATATTAATGTAAGTTATAGGAGATAGGGTTCTTTAAGATAATTAAGGTGATGAGGCTTCCTTGTGGGAATATGAGAGAGGGGAGACAGTTCTCTTGGAAAGATAAAATTCAGTGCTCAAAGTACTTTATCTTATGGTTCATCCAATTTTGCACTTATGCGCTTTAACTTGGATTAAGTGGGGTGGCAGAAATGCAAATGTTGAGATGGATGTGCGTCAATACAAGAAAATATATAAATAGAAATGAACACATTCATCAGATGGTTGAAGTAGCACTAACTGAAGATAGAATGAATTGATTAAGATGGTTTGGATATGGACAAAGAACACAATTAAGTGCATTATTAGTTGAAGCCTTGTAGGTAGAATTTGTGAACCAATTTTACACCTATGAGGTAGAATTTGTATAGTCTTAAATTCCTAATGCACTATCTGGTTTTAAAGAAGAGAAGATTCTTAAATATCTCTTCAATAGTTTGGTTCATTTCAAAGTGAGAAATAATGAAAAATTGAATGAACAGAGGAGAATTTTTTTGGGATCCATGCAAACCCACTTTGTTTGCCCTTCTGATTAAACTGGGAAGGATGATTTGCCTTTGGGATGCCTTGGTTTTAGTTTAATGATGTGTTTATCCTTTTAGGTTTAATGAATTTGGGTCCAATGGAGGACCAGCTGCAGAGGCTCTTAAACCAAAATTTAATGTCTTTGCTAATTTCGTGACCTCTAGAGCTGGTGTACAAATGCCACAAATTGAAGTAAGTCTCTCTCTCTCTCTCTCTCTCACACACACACACACACACACACACACGCAGGCGCACATTTTAGCAAGTCAAATTACTTCATGTTCAGAAATTTTTAGGAAAAGTTGGTAAGAACGGACAGAAATGTGGCACCTATGGGAGAACTGGAGCAATAATGATTGTGTTTGAGATTAATTTTTGTCCATTTCGGAAAGCAATCTTGAGTAAAACTGTGACAGGGCTTTAGATGGTTGGTGGTGGATTTTCAAATATTGGATCATTTTTGCTGACTTGCAAAGCAAAGGAGGGCTAAAGGTGAACAGCCTGAAATGACTCCAAGACCATGACCAAAAGCTAAGTTGTAAAGAGACAACAATCATAATAATTTTGATGTGGAATGCCTTCATATCTTTACAACAATCATAATAATTTTGAAGTGGAATACCTTCACATGAGTTTACTTTCATACTTCTAAGGGATGTTCTTACAAATGAGATGGAAAAATCCTTTATAAATAAGCATGTACCAAAAATTAAAATAAAAAAAATGGAAAGAAAACACAAAGCATGCAGAAATCAGTTTAAATCATTGACTTTTACACAATTTTTTTTTATACAATCAATTATGTTGAATACCAAAACTATATGTCATAAATCTAACTCGCTTCAGTGGCACTATATTTTTTGTTTATAATTTTGAGAGATCTTTTGCCACAGATCAAACATTTAGTCGCTGCAGCTATAACTCTAAAGGGCATTGGAGGCTTCCTTTTCATATTTGGCAGCTCTCTCGGAACCTATCTCCTGGTTTGTGTTCAAACTGTTTACACTGACTTGGTCTGATGAGTGAAATAAGAAGCCACACTTTTTTGTTCTCATGGTAGTGGTTTAGTCCCTTGAGTGCTGAGATTTTGTCCTTGTGCAGCTTTTGCATCAGATGATTGCTACTCCTATTTTATGTGATTTCTACAACTTTGAAATTGAGGAGAGAGAATTTACTCATCTGTTCATCAAATTTACTCAGGCAAGCAATATTGCTGGTTATTATCGATTTGTATTCCGAAGCAAACTCTTGTCATTGTGTTTTTTAATGATGTGTGTGCGCGTTCTTGGTATTGCAGAATATGGCACTTTTTGGAGCCTTGCTGTTTTTCATAGGGATGAAGAATTCAATGCTGAAAAGGCGACCAAGGAAGGTAATCAAAATGAAGACTATTTAAAAAATGGGTGGCTTTCAGTCGGTTGGAACACCTCGCAGTAGAAAACATTTTGGGGTTCATTTCTTTAAAACTCATTCTGTAAAATTAACCAGGATCTGGTGTGTACTGATCAGGACCAAACCCCCCTCTCTCTATTTTTTTTGTACTTCCCCAATTTGAAGGGGTTTATAAACCTGTTTTCAGTCATATTATGATGAATGTTGGGGTTATAATAATATCCCCACACACAGACATATCACAGTAGAGAACTTCCAGGCTTTGGATCAATAGCTATTGGTGATTTTAGTTGTGTCTTGAGTTAGGGCATCTGGTAAGAGGCTCTTTGTGTGGGACTCGCCACATGGTGGGCTCCACGGTTCCCTTCGAACAATCTCAAATGTGGTCATTCGGATGGAGAGCCACCATATGAGATGGCCTTAGAGGTTCTATGGTTTGACCTAGAGTAGGTAGTCTCTGAGTGCTAGAGCCATTCCAATTCATTCTCTTTCTCTGGATATACCAGTTCATTATTTGATAATGAATGTGTTGAACTAAAAACATTGTCACAACTTTGTCTATGATATTCTCATTAATTGTTTTTAGCATTGTCTTTTGAAAAAGAAGATTCACCACACAAACAGATGAACTTTGAAACTAAATTGATTATACATGTCAAGTTTTAGCTGGTGCCTGTGGCCCTGTGCAGTGTCTACTTTTGCCTTTGTCTTAGAAGGGCTGAGCTAATAATTGGGCCGGGCTGGGCTGGCTAGTTGGCCCATGCATTACCCTATATTTGTTACACTTGTGTATTTCAATTACATCTATCAGAAAATAATGGCATGAAGCATGAATACTTGACAGGCCTCTATCATCCAGCTTGTCTCAAGTCAGACTTAACCTTCTGTATGATAACAGATAACTACTCAATAAACACAATTTTTTCTGACTATACTCTGTATGATAACTACTCCATGTTCTTCACCAAAAACAATGGGTTGGTGAGCCCAAATAGTGTATTTTGCAGGTACAATTCGAAGGTACTTTTTAATACTAATATTTTCCATTTTAATTCACATTCACATTTTCTTTGTTCCATTTGTGTACGAGAAATACTTTGGTCCATGAAGTACGTCCAAAGGGCTGGTGCTTTCTCTTGTTCGGCATTCGATTCGTTCTTCTGCGTCTCGTTCTTTGTGCATATATGCACCTTATTGCCAACAGAGGAGTTCGTCTCCACTGAATTTTTTCATTTACATTATTACTTCTAATTTTTGTTAAAATTTTAAAAATGCCGTCACTCAAATTTTAAAAATACTTCCGTATATATTGTTATCTAAAAAACATGGATATTCTGATCGGATACGTCAAGGACATGGTTGAATATGCAAAAACACAGTCAAGACACGTTTCGAAACACAACAGAGTCAATTTGTAAATATAATTTTTTAAAATCATGGAGCTCAATTAGAATTTTAAAATTTATTGGGGTTAAAATGTAAAACATAAAAGTTAGGCTTAAAGTTAGAAGACCATCAATATCATAATTCATAACACAGTCACGTATTCTCTTCATTACTATACCTGAACCAGCGAATTTTTTTCATCAACTCTAGCTTTAAAATGCAAAGGCAGATACACACGCATGCGCAGGTATAATTGAAAATTTTAACACGATTGGATAAGTGTTTTTTTTTTTTTTGTTAGTAAGATAAATTCAATAATATTGAAAAATTAAAAGTATAGTAGTATACACAATTAAATGTGTATGATATTATTGAGAAATTGAAAAAATTAAATTTTTGTTTATGTATCATAATACATATTTATCAGTATTATGTCATACTTGTGTCCGTGACTCTTTATATGTGCTTCTTAAATTGTTGTCCTAGTGTCACTCACTCTCTCTCTCTCGTTTTTTTTTACTCAATTCAATGTATTTGGCATTTCCATACACTGGAGTGCTAGGGACAGTGGTTGGGCAGTCGCTACATGAGTTGGTGGAAATCAATAAGAAAATTAAATATTTTTCCATAATAAATGCCATAATTTTTCATTAATCAATATACCCTTTTAGCTCTAAAGTATTTACATTGGTACCATCAACAAACAAATAAAATTATAAACATAAAGTATTAAAATATTTTTATTAATATTTTTTTTATATTGTCATGCTTTTAAATATTTTTAATAATCAATACACTTATTATAATCATTTCCTATATAATTTTTAAAATTTTGTAATTATGGTTAATTGAAGTAAAGACCATATTTTTAAAGTATTAAAATATTTTTTATTAATATTTTATATATATTTTCCTTCTTTTAAATATTTTTAATAATCTATATACTTATTATAATCATTACCTATATAATTTTTAAAATTTTCTAATCATGGTTAATTGGATTAAAGAACATATCTTTAAAGTATTCAAATATTTTTATTAATATTTTTTTATATTTTTCTACTTTTAAATATTTTTAATAATATATATACTTATTATAATCATTTCCTATATAATTTTTAAAATTTTGTAATTATGGTTAATTGAATTAAAGATCATATTTTTCTTTTATATACTTATCATATTTTTCTTTTATAAATAGTTTTATTTGTTTGTTGACCGATGTAAATATTTTTGAGGTTTGTTTGGGATATGCTACAGGATATTAATGTAATGCATAATTACGTTCATTAAAGTTTTACATACGTGTGTGTATATATATATATATATATATATATATATACATATATATTGTCATGGGCAAGAAACTCACGCACCCGTTTTGGGTTTCCAGTGATGGCATAAGGGTATATAAAAAGAAAAGGTGGGAGTGATATTCTGAATTGGAAAGGCAAAGAGAACAGTTTTTTGGAAGTGCAAGTGAGCGAGGCTTCTTTGATTAGTTTTTGTTGAATGAACTATAGAATAAGGGACAATACTTGAGCCTCACTCTATGAGGACCCAGTTGGTCCTCCAAGGTGACATGTCCTAGTAATATATTGACACTTGTCTAAAGTGAAAAATATTAAAGATGGCCTGATTATACCCATCTTATTGTGGATTAAATTGAAAGAGAATGATAAAGATTAGGGTTTGTTGGTCTGCGATGCTGTGATTACAGACTTCAATGCTCGGTTCCGCGATCTATGGTAAATTCATCGTAGAAAATCTTTTCAATTTGTGGAAATAGTTTATGGTCTTTGAGTCTTAAATAATTATTGGCTAGGGTCTTAAATGAGTTAAAATTACAAAGAGAAATATATATATGAACATCGATGCATCCTGCTTAGTATTGATGCATCGATTTGTTCTTTGTTATTCATTGTAAAAATCATCACTTTCTCATCACCACAACAAGAATTCACAATTGCGTCCACGACGAATCTTTTGAAATCTAAAATAAAAAATATTTTAAAGTCAGAAGAAACTCTCAAAAGATCGATGTTGTAACACAAAAATTTTGAATTTTAGAAACATTGTGAAATCGTAATCGTATCAAAAACTCACATAATCGTGAAGAAGGCAAGTCTTGACCGTTCATTATTAATGATCTTTTCTTTAAATCCGGGTATCTTTAATTTTTTCACTTTAAACGAGTGTCAATATATTACTTGGACAAGTCACCTTCATTGACCAATTTGTTTCTTATAGAATAAGATCCGAGTATTATCCATAAAATAAACATATATTTGGAAACCTATACTATAGGTTTTCATTTATGAGATGGGACCATAAAGCTGAAGGAGAGGGAGAAATAGCAGAGTGGGTGTTTTCATTTGACTTTGTTTCTCTCTTTGTGACCTGCTTCTAGATCCTTTTTTTCCTTGGACGTGAGGTATACATCGGAATTTAAGAGAACATGTAGGAAATTTCCAACCAAATCATCCATGGCCAACAGATATCAACATATACCTAATGAGAAAGTGAAGAATATATATTATACCATAATATAGAATATACAGTAATATATATAAATAAGATATAACAGATATGCAGGTTATTTTCCAGAAAGCGTTCTCTAGTAGATTGACAAGTCCCATGGCCTTTATATATATATATATATTTATATAAAGTTTTCAATTGCTAATTTACTACCCTATATATTTGACTAAGGTAGTTTTTCTAAAAATTTATATAACATAAATCACAATCCCAAGCAGTACTCCCTATTCTGGAAAGACTAAAAATTGTGCAGCTGGTAGTCGACAAAAAGATTAATATAAAATTTTCTTCTGCATTATATAATCATATTGATTTTTCAAGCGTGGAGATACATGTTTGAATTTTCTAACAATCTTCAATGGCTTGTCTATACTCCTTCAAAGTATTACTTCATCGACAATGGTGAAGTAATCACTCTGCATGAACTATTTGAAGAATCAACATAATTTCAAGTATATATATATATATAGATAACAGAGTCAAACAAATCAAGCAGCTCAATAAGGAAAAAAGGAAAAAAACGTTGATTTAAATATTGGTTTAATTTGATCTTCATTCCAACTCTAGTCGCAAGTTCTCCTTTTGTCCAACTATAGCTTTGCAATCCAGTATATATCTCTAACAGTAACACAATGACCCCCTATGCAAATATCTCCTTGAAAAGATACAAATACAAGACAAGACACTCCATGATGAAATAATTTTCTAACAACTCGTACGATCGAGCATTAAATGTTGCTTGACTTAGAGATTGTGGAGACGAACATTACATGCATCTTAATAACGATTAAATACTGTAATGCCACTAAAATTTCTTTTAACAACTTATATTTATTCGCTGTGGAGAAGATACTTTATAGCTTGACATATATTGTTAGAAATATTGGGAGAATTTTATTAAATTGAATTGATTAATCCGGAAGAATATATAAATAGTCTGTTTATAAGCACATAAATTTGGAGGCTAAGTAAACAAGTAATCTTAGGTGATTTAGAAAAGAGAAAAGATATATAAAACGTATAATACATAATATAACAGTGTCCCTCAAACTCAAGGTAGATTATATGAAGTCAACTTGAGTTTAAAGACAAGCTCTCGAAAACGTCCCGATGATAGAGATTTGATAAAGATATCAACTAACTGATCAGTAGAAGCAATGGACTGCAACTGTAAAGTATCCTGAAGAAGATGATGATGAACAAAATGACAATCAATCTCAATGTGTTTGGTGCGTTCATGAAATACGTCAATGTGTGCAATCTGAATTAGTCTCTTGTTATCACAATAGATAGAAATGACAATGGATGAGGAAACTCACATATCCTGAAGGAGCCATCGTAACCATAGAAGCTTAGAAGTAGTATCAATAAATGTTATATACTTCGCTTCGGTACTAGAACGAGCAACCACAGTCTGCTTCTTGCTACACCAAGAGATGAGTGAATCACTAATAAAGATACAAAATCCTATAGTAGAACAATGATATGTGAGGTTTCCTACCCAATGGTATAAGCACGAAGAACAAGTGGTGATTGAGAAGAGAAATGAAGTCTATGAAATAAGGTACCCTTGAGATAGTGAAGAATGTAAAGAACTGCTACAAAATGAGTGGATCATGGAGTAACCATGAATTGACTAACAATATGGATGACATAAGAGATATTTAGACGAGTGACAATGAGATATACCAGACTACCAACCAATCGTCGATATAAGGTGTCATCGCGAAGAGGTTCACCATCATGTAGAGTGAGTCTTGTGTTGGACTCGAGTGGTGTATCAAAATTTTTATTGTGAGTTATTCCAATATTTGAAATAAGATCAAAATTGTACTTTGTTTGAGTGAGATAGTAACCATCGGTAGCTGAATGATCTCGAGACTAAGAAAATAACTGAGTGATCCAAGGTATTTCATTTCAAATTAATGACTGAAAAATTATTTAAGTTCCTGAATACCCTACAAGTTATCTTCAGTGATAATCATATCATCAATATAAAGTAGAGTGCAAAATCATATGAGCTAGCAAAATAACCAAAATGAGAGATGGTTGAGCTAAATTTGGCAAATTACCAAGCATGAGGCACCAGCTTCATTTCATATAATATACGTTAAAGTCGACACACCTGATTGGGAGGATGAGTAAAACCAGGAGGAGGCTGCATGCAAACTTCCTCAAGCAAATCTCCATTGAGGAAGACATTCTTCACATCTATCTGAAAAATATCCCAATGACGAGAGACAACTATGGCAATAAGACTACGAATAGAGGAAAGACAAGTAACAGGAGAAAATGTCTCTTCGTAATCTATGCCATATTCTTGTGTGAATCCTTTGGCTACAAGGCAAGCTTTGTAGAACTCAACAGAACCATCTGAGTGAGTCTTGATCTTGTATACCCACTTGCATCCTACAACAAATTTTTCAAGAGACAGGTCAACGAGATCCTATGTTTGAGTTTAGTGAGTTCATCTAACTCTTTTTTCATTACTTGTTACCATAAGAGATTAGAGGATGCCTCATAAAAAATGTGAAGTTCATGTAACGTTAAAGGGGCATAATAACAATAAAAATCACTAAGGTGGGAATGTGGAGCTCTTACCCGAGTAAAATGATGTGTATTTGAAGTAGTCGTATTGCCAGGTACCTTAGATGAGCCAGATGACTGGGACTCGGTTGAAAATGGATCAACTGTTTCTGATAAGTCTGAAGATTGAGTATCAGGAAAAAAAATCTGTAGTAAATGTTACTGGAGGAATAAGAAAGACATTATTGGGAACATTGAATTTGGATTATGTATGAAACATCTTGTGTTCTCAAAAAATAACATGACGGGAGACTCTGAATCGTTTAGCAATAAGATCATAGCACCGATACCACTTTTGTTCAAGTCCATACCCAATAAAGCAACAAAGTTGAGCACGTATTGTAGTTTTATGCACTCATGAGGTTAGAGGAGAACAAGGCAGACACACCCAAAGACTCTAAGTTGACTATAATCAAGAGGCTTGTCATATAGGCATTCATAAAGTGTTTGGTTGTATAAGAGGGGTGATAGTACATGATTGATGGTGTAAACAGCAGTGAAAGCTACTTCACCCCAGAAGGAGGCAGGAGTAGAAGCAGAAAGGATAAATGAATGTACTGAGTCTAGAATATGTCAAAGTTTGAGCTCAGCTCAACCATTCTACTATGATGTGCCTGGATAAGAAGTGTGAAAAATAGTACCATAATTTTTGAGTATTTGAATAAAATCATTTTGCCTATATTCTAAAGCATTATCAGAACAAAATATTTTGATATTTTTGGAGAATTGAGTGAAAATCATAGTAGAATCATGATGTATGTTAATTTAGAATGATTTTTCATCAAAAATATCCAAGTGAACTGTGAAAAATTATCAAGAAATATAACAAAGTATCGTGCTTATCCCATGGTAGATACAAGAGAAGACCCCTAACATCAGAATGAATAAGATCAAAAGGAGTAGAAACAAATACTCACTTTTAGGAAAAGGTAAAACAGGTTGTTTGCCTAATTGACATTAAATGTAATCAAAATATCTATATTTAATTTGACCTAATAAACCTTTAGAGACTAAATTTTGGACACTAGATAAGGAAGCATGACTTAGACAAAAGTACCACAACTCAAGAGAAGATGAATTGACTTGTGTAGAGGCAGCATAAATGATAGAAGGAGGCAAATGTAGAGTGGTGAGTTCGACCAATCGTCCAATCTTGTGTCTAGTCCCAATAATCTGTCATGTCTGAGGATCTTGTATAATACAACCATTAGAAGAAAATATTATAGTAAAACCAAGCTCAATTAGTTAACCGACAAATAAATCATTAAGGTTTAATACACGATAAACATCAGGAATAGATAAATGAGAATGAAAATAATCCCTATATGACTAATGGCCATGTTAGAACCATCTGCAATGTGTATGACATGTGAGTGAGATACAGAAGTTTGAGAGGTGGGCAAGGTAGAGTCAGATGTAATGTGGTTACAACAAGCACAATTAAAGTACCAAGAAGAATTTTTACCTGGCATGATAGAAAGAGTAGAGGAAGATGCACCTTTATATCGAGATATAACCTGATTGAGAAGTGCCTCAAGGTTAGCTATATAAAATGCAGATGATGGTGTCTTTAAGCGCGTCTTCTCTCAGACAAGTTGATTAATAATAACTTGAAGAAGATGAGTAATCTCAATTTGTGCCATGTAGAGATTCCAATTGCAAAAATGGACAAAAAAATTAAAATCAAAGCGAAAAATTGAATAGAACAAGCCTATTTGATTTTTTTCAGTACAGATGCTGGCATGGTAGACCGCTGACGTGTCACTGATAAGGTAGACACATGAATGATGATGTGACAAAAAACTCGTTTGAATCTGTTGTGTTGCTGATGTGGCAGACATGTGGATGATGATGTGGTATAAGACCTCGTTTGAAATCTCACATGGTAGTGGCATGTCGCTGACGTGGCAAGAAGAAGCTCTCTGAATCTAACGTGGCAATGATGTGTCAGATGACATGGTACGTTGACATGGCATGATGATTCGTGTGTGAGTGTGACTCAAAAAGTATATCAATTAAAATTTTCCACACTTCGCAATAGAACAAATTTCTTGCAGAATAGGGCTATCGAAAGGGGTATCGTACCTCAGGGATTATGGTCTGATGAGTTGGATTACGGAATTAATTCTAATTAAATTTAGAAGAAAAGAATTCTGATTTTTAAACTAATTAAAAAGATAAAATAAAATAAATCAAAGTAAACAAGATAGTGAAGATAATATGAGAGAAACCTAGGGTGTTTGACTTCACCACTAACTCCACAATCAATGGTCAATTGAATCAACTATAGGGGAATTACATCATGCATAAGTGGTGTCAGTGGCTACAAGCTCACCTTCATCCATCAAGAAGATAACATATGATTAAGGCTAAGCCATGGACTATATTCGATTGGCATGGGCCATCTGCCTAACTACTCTAATCTAGGGTGCAGTATGGTTCATCTTCTCTAGGCATAATCCATCAAAGCTCATAACAATATATTCAGTGATTACCATTGTGTAATAATCTCTCTCATGATCACAGAAAATAAAAGAGATTGAGTTCAATAACAACAACTAAATATCTAAGACAAGATAAGAAATCATTGAGATTGAATTTACAAGACTTTTATTGCTCAATTCTATAATAAGAATCCTCTGAATTACATAATCTATGCATGTATATAAAGGTCCCCAATAATTAAAACAATCAAACCATTGATGCTTTGTTAGGGCTACATCAAAACCCTAGTGGATGAACTAGCCGTTCATGGTAGAAGAAGAAGCTTCAACTGTTGAGGAAGAAGACATCATCTTTCTGAATTACGCGTATGACTTCGTTCTCCAATGGCTCTGCAATATGTTTCTGTTCTCTTCTCAGCCCTCTCAGACTCTCCAATCTCTGTGTAAGCTCTGTCCAATCTCCCCTCAACTCAGCCTCCAAGTCTTCACTTTATTCCCCCAGAGAATACACCAAAGTCCTAATCCAATTAGGAATAAATTAGGGTTTCCCGCAGCACTAATCAGGTGGGTTTTTCCTGCTGACTTCGGCCCAACTTTTGACCCACTAGAAGTCCGATTTACAGAATTTTCGTGAAATACAAAAGTGTGCAGAATCAAATTTTGTTCAACCTTTCGCGTAAATAATGTCAATTTGAGGCTTGGAAATAAGACTTCTAGTCAGTTTTCCAAAACGAGATTAAGACTGTATTATGCGCAGATTTGGGCTTCAGGCCCGAAACCTTCTTAAGCAGCTGTAATTCTCTTGGACCTCTTCCTTGGGCTGATTTGAGTTGAAATAAATGGTTGAGTGAATCTCCTTGATGTAGGCTTCATCTCACCATCTTGGATGTCTTCTTTAAAAGCCCAAAAGTTTGGTTTTAACTGAAATAATCATTAAGGCCCTGAAAATACAGAAAACACTAAAACAAAGTAAAATCACAAAATAATCTATCACTAAGAGAATAAAATACATAAGTTAAGAGGCTAGAATGCGTAACATTCAACACCTATCACATGATTATGTGGCTGATGTAGGGCTAACGTGGCGATGACTAGGCAAACTGACAACACAAAGAAGTTGATGTGGCTGACGGGCTGGTGCATGGGTGCACATGACATAGCTTGGCAGCGAGTGAAAGCGCGTGCAGAATGTTGAAAACTTCTAGTGGCGGTGGGGGCGAGTGTGCCCTCCTTTTTGGCTATATCTGGTGGCGTCGAATTCATCTCGGCCTAATCTTTCGTTTGATATCCTAGAAATTGTTAAAGGACTTCAGAACGAACTGTTTTCGACACTGGACAGAAGGTATGTGATCCTTGCTAGCAACCCATCAAAGAAACGTGATAACGGTGATGGATAGTGAAGACTACTAGGAATGGGTAGGCTCTAATACTATGTTAGAAATATTGAGAGAATTATATTGAATTGAATTGATTAATTGTGAAACAATGCATAAATGACCTATTTACAGGCACATAAATTTGGAGGCTAAGTAAACAAGTAATCCTAGGTAGTTTAGGAAAGTGAAAAAGGTATATACAACGTATAATATATAATTTAACATATATAAATATGTATATATGTAGAATAATTATATCAAATGGAAGAGAGAAGGAAAATTGCAACCGAAGGGTTTTACATTATCATGATTCATATTATCTAATAAATACCAAGAGGCAGTACGTGTTCTAGGAAACTAACTTAATAATTTTTTTAACTTAATAGATATTCTCATTTAAAAATACTCATAGTTCGTACTTAGATTTTTTTGGTTAATTGAAGATGATCTTAATTTTTATGTTATTTTTGTGGTTAACTAATGTCTAAAAAGCTCCGCATATCAATAAAAATTTAGTAGATTAAGATAATCAATAGACAATTTTAGAGAAGTAAACAAGGTACAATCCCTAATATCTTCCATATACAAATATGTATATAAAATCACATATTTTTTATTTCTTAAATAATTATCAATCTTCTTTTTTTTCTTTACCGCCCTCTTAAATATTAAAACGTATTTTAACATATCAATATTTTGACACAATTGCTAGTCTAACAACTATTATCTTCAATTAATTCTATCTAGAAGACTACACAATTTTCAAATCAACAAATTCTTGTGGTGAAAGCAAACTCGATCTAGTTTAGATAGGGTTGATAACCTAAGCGGAATCTTCCATTTAGAGAGAGAGAGAGAGAGAGAGAGAGAGAGAGAGAGAGAGAGACTCAAGCCCCTGTTGGAATTTAATCCATACTTAACTTGTAGAAATCAAGAATACTGCAATAAATTAAAGATGAGATTTTAATTGACATACTTGAATGAAGATTAAGCTGTAAAATACCTTTGTGTTCCTGCAAGAAATCCTTAGAGAGCTCTACCCCTTTCTGAGAGTTGTTCTTCAATAGGGCTGAATAAGGGTTGTGAAACCCTTATTTATAACAACAATAGGGGGGGACGACTTCTCTACAAATAAAATACCTAAGTCTCTCTTCCTATCATGGAGACCTAGATATCAACGGTTAGGATTAAATCCCACTGAATAAGGTTGGAAAACCACAATCCAACGGTGTAAATATTATACTGTCAATTAGACCATAATTGGCAAGTATAACCCCAACCCATCAAGTAACAATAATTACATTGCAATCCAATTTTAGAAATAATGCATAGAACCACAAAAAATATTTTATTTATTTAAAATATTCCAACAATCTCCCACTTGGTTCATGCACTTTAAATTTTATAAAACGACACTATGGATTGCAACACTTTAGAAAAGTCGAGTGACCACTCATTTTATTTTAGAAAAATACAATTATCGAAACAGATGGGTTGAAACTTTAAAACACTCTCTTCCATAGACTTCCTCAATAGTGGATCATGGATGCATAGACAAGTAATATATTAGTCTAAACAGTTCCATGGTCTCAAAACTAATTCCATCTAGGATTTGAGCAAATATAGTGATTTTTACTGCATTTCATGAGATGTGCAAACTGCATGTGGTCTAAACGCATACCTCACTATCCGTCCTGTTTCATACCATCATGGTATGTCACCTGAACATATTACAGCAAATCGCCAACCTCCTATCCAGTGTGAGGGTTTACCGATATGGAGCCAATCCCATATCTAGCCCAAGTTCTCCTCATGGAGTGTGAAACACTCCGACAGGCACTTTAATAATTATGTTTGGATTTACCAATGTGGTGCCAATCCCACATCTAATCCAAACACCCTCATGAGTGTAACATCACTCTCAGGCAAACATAATAGCACGTGCATAAACTATATATAAATGAAGATAATAATAATGATGCATCATAACTTCATTTTGCATGCAAATAACTGTCACCAAAAGGCGTAAATAAATTGAAGAAAAATAACTATCACCATAAGGTGTAAAAAGCTGAAAGCTAACTGCAATGTAACATGATGTAAAGAAAAATCAGACATCATTACACAAGGACTCTCGAACACCCATCCGGATCACGTGCTCCTTAAATAATTTTGGCTGAAGACCTTTAGTGAGAGGATCTGCAATCATCTTTTCTGTTACTATATGGGGAACCTCAATCGCACCTTCCTTAACCTTTTCACACACGAAAAAATATTTTATATCAATGTGCTTATGACGCTTGGTTAACCTTTCATTTTTCACATACTTTGTAACAGCTTCATTATCACAGAAAAGTGTCAAAGGCTTGTGTACGGAATCCACAACCTTCAAATCTGCAATAAAATTTTTCAGCCACATGGCATGTTTAGTTGCTTCATAACAGCTAACCAATTCTGCATACATGGTAGAATCTGTGATAATGGACTGCTTAGAGCTTTTCCATGAAACAGCTCCTTGAGCTAGCATAAAAATAAATCTAGAAGTGGATTTTCTACTACTCGAACAACCTGCAAAGTCAGAATCTGTTTAACCAACTATCTCTAAGTAGTCTGATTTCCTGTAGATCAACATGAACTCTTTCGTTCTCTAGAGATACCTCAAAACTTTCTTCACTACCCTCCAATGAGCAATACCTGGATTTTGTTGAAATCTTCCAAGCATACCAACCACATAACTGATATCAGGTCTAATGCACGTCATAGCATACATTAGACTCCCAATTGCAGATGCATATTCTTTGACATCAACTTGATTTCTCTCTATATTATTCTCGAGACACTGTTCTTCTGAAAATATATCTCCTTTAACAACTGGAACCTCACCAGGTGCACACTTTTCCATCCCAAAAGTTTTCAATACTTTATCAATATATGTCTTTTGAGATAGACCAAGTGTGCCTGCAGTTCGATCTCTATGGATCCTGATGCCAAGGACATACTCTGCATTACCCATGTCCTTCATATCAAAGTGACTTGAGAGAAAATTCTTAGTATCATGTATCTCATGGATGTCATTACTAGCTAACAAAATATCATCAACATATAAGACAATGATAACAAAAAGACTTCCATTGACCTTGAGATATATGCATTTGTCCACAACATTCTCTTTGAACCCATAACTAGTTATTACCTGATCAAACTTCAAGTACCACTGCCGCGAAGCTTGCTTAAGCCCATAAATGGATTTCTTCAGTCTACAAACTCGATTTTCTTGTCCTTGAACCACAAAACCTTCAGGTTGAGACATATAAATCTCTTCCTCAAGGTCTCCATTAAGAAAAGCTATTTTAACATCCATCTGATGTAACTCAAGATCATAATGCGCGACAATGGCAAGAATGATTCTCAAAGAGTCCTTTGATGAAACCGGAGAGAAAGTCTCAGAGAAATCAACACCTGGTTTTTGCTTGAAACCCACCAATCTAGCTTTAAGTCTATCAATATTTCCAACTGAGTCCTTTTTAGTTTTATAGACCCATTTGCACTCTACTGCCTTATGATGCACAGGTAAGTCAGCAAGCTCCCATACTCCATTAACATCCATGGAGTGCATCTCATCTTTCATAGCATCCATCCAACGAGAAAAATCACGACTCTCCATGGCCTCATTAAATGAAGTCGGATATTTATGCTCGCCAATATCAATCTCACTGATATATACCTCAAAATCATCAGGTATAGTAGACCTCCGATCTCTAGTAGACCTCCTAAGTTGAATAGGCTCAGGAATTGGATTAGTAACTGAAGAAAGAGGCTCTGAAGGAGTAGGAATAGCTGAAGGAGTGGGAATAGGGGCACTATTAGAAACCACTGAAGAAGGTGGAATAAAAACTGAAGTAAACGGAATTGGCACTGAAAGTTGCTCTTCTCTAAAAGAGAAATTACGATGTTCTAGGCTCCCACTGGATTCACCATTCTCGATGAATTTTGCATGACATGTCTCAACAATCTCCATAAGTATAGAGGGGCAATAAAATTTATAACCCTTTGACCTTTCAGGATACCCAATGAAATAACAAGTGACTGTACGAGGATCAAACTTTTTAATATCTGGTTTGTACAACTTTGCCTCTGCGAGACATCCCCATACATGCAAATGTCTGAGACTTGGTTTATGACCCGTCCAAAGCTTGAAAGGTATTGAAGGGGCTGCTTTACATGGTACTCTATTAAGAATATAAACAGCTGTTTTGAGAGCTTCTCCCCAAAAATTCTCAGGTAGTGAAGAATGACTCATCATACTGCGAACAGCCTCTTGATAGGTGCGATTTCTCCTTTCTGCAACTCCATTTTGTTCAGGAGAACCAGGAGTGGTATACTGTGGCACGATCCCCTGCTCCTTTAGGTATGTATTGAAAGGACCATGATTCACACCCTCATGATTCATTTTCCCATAATACTTACCACCTCGGTCTGATCTCATAATTTTAATTTTTCTGCTTAATTGTTTTTCAACTTCAACCTGATAAACCTTAAATACATCAAGTGCTTCGGACTTTTGATGGATTAGGTACAAATAAGCATACCTTGAAAAATCATCAATAAAGGTAATGAAATACCTTTGACCTCCTCGAGCAGGAGTAGGAAATGGACCACAAATGTCAGTGTGAATAAGGTCCAAAAGACCAGATGACCGACTAGCCTCAAAATTACGCTTCTTTTGCATCTTCCCCTAGACACAGTCAATACATAAATCATAATAAAAAAAATCTAGTGGTCCAATGATCCCATCCTTGACCAAGCATTCTAGTCTCTTTCGAGAGACATGCCCCAATCTCCTATGCCATAACATAGATGAATCATCTCTCACAAAAGCACGTTTTGATCCAGAAAAAATTGAGTCCACAGAAAAACAAGAAGCTGGTATATGAGAATCATCCAACAATAACTGATATAAGCCATCAACTAAACGCCCATGTCCAACTATATTGCTACCATGATGAATAGTAACTGATCCGTTACCAAATGAAAAATGAAATCCCAAGGCATTAAGTCTCGAAACTGAAAGTAAATTACGCCTAATAGTAGGAACGTAAAAAACATCATTAAGTTCTAAAGTGAAACTAGTGTGTAACACTAGCGGAATCATCCTAATAGTTTCGATACAAACCGCATCAGCATTACCCAACACCAATCGATCCTCAACCTTGGGATTTCTACGGCTTCGCATGCCCTGTAGTGAACATGAGACATGCACAGATGCACCCGAATCAATCCACCATGTATGTTCAGGAACATTTATTAAGTTGGATTCAAATATCACCATTACAGTATCAGTCGAACCATTTAATGGTTTAATCCCTGTAAGCTGTTTTTGAATTGCGGAAGCGTCCATAACTGAAAAATCATGTTATATCAAATAACATCACATAAACAACATATAAAATAATATGTCACAGCTTTAGGGATTATTACTTTAATTCGTACTTGGAGTTTTAAGCCGAATTTATCAGGGTGTTTTACTATGTGCAAAACCTTTCACCCTGCGGGAACGGGTAAGATGTCATTTAAAAATCACCTTTGGGCAGAATTTTAAATACATTTACCTCCCAAATTTGCGATTAAATCGCACATAGACCTAGCTGATTATGCTTGAATTATTACTAAACAATTCCACTACCTTTGGGCAAGAAGGTTATTTAGTTCTAACCCAAACACTCTCAACTATTCTACTCACTTATCCTACATTAAGACATTAATCACCTTTGGGCAGAACTAATGCCCCAATATAGGTAAGTGCTCTGTAAGACCTTAAAATTTCAAAAAATAATAACCTACATGAGTAAATGTCACCTTTGGGCAGACATCACTCACTTTGGATACTACCTTGAAACGGTCACTTTACCGGTCCTCCTAAACCCCAAGGAAAGACCTAAACTTTAAAATTCCATTTTATTTAGGTTCACGAAGTTCTTTATAATGCACATAAAAAAAAAAAATAAACCCAAATATTATGGAACAAAATATGAACATGGATCACTTTATAACTTGAATATAAATAAATATATTTATAATCATCCATGCACAAAAAAAAAAAAAAAATTTATAACATTTTGTTTTTTTTTTCAATATTCACCCAAAAACCATTGAAATATATATATATATAAAAGTGTCGCACATGTATACAGCAGTATACCCACATATGAAGTCTCATGTTTGCTTAAACCACATGGTGGACAAAACAAACAAAAAAATATATATATTAAACAATTAAACACAAAGGAAACTCCCAGACTTATAACAAACCCATATCAATCTAACTGACACATGGCATTCAAAGAATAAATAAATAAATTCATGTGTCATTACTCAATTCTTAATAAATTTTTTTTTTTATTGTAGCTAATTCAACCTGAAAAAGACTTAAGCATGCTGAACAATTTTTCAGACTTGTAAATCACATGTGAATACATGCACGCAAATCGAGAAAAAAAATGGGTTTCAAAGAAATTAACAATCAAGAGGTTTTAAAGAAACAACCAGATCTCTCCAAGGAACCAATATACAATACTGATATCACCGCGTATGTGTGTGTATATATATATATATAAGAAAAACTTTCAACTGGATATATTAACTCTTGGATATATTAACTCTTGAACGGTGACTGCCAAACAAATATATATATATATATATATTCTTGATTTCTACGACAAAAAAAATATATAAAACTCTAACAATGGCTCTGATACCAATTGTTGGAATTTAATCCATACTCAACTTGTAGAAATCAAGAATACTACAATAAATTAAAGAGGAGATTTTAATTGACATACCTGAATAAAGATTAAGTTGTAAAATACCTTTGTGTTCCTGCAAGAAATCCTTAGAGAGCTCTATCCCTTTCTGAGAGTTGTTCTTCGATAGGGCTGAATAAGGGTTGTGAAACCCTTATTTATAACAACAACAGGGGGGACGACTTCTCTACAAATAAAATACCTAAGTCTCTCTTCCTATCATGGAGACCTAGATATCAACGGTTAGGATTAAATCCCACTGAATAAGGTTGGAAAACCACAATCCAACGGTGTAAATATTATACTGTCAATTAGACCACAATTGACAAGTATAACCCCAACCCATCAAGTAATAATAATTACATTGCAATCCAATTTTAAAAATAATGCATAGAACCACAAAAAATATTTTATTTATTTAAAATATTCCAACATCCCCATCTGGGTGACTGAAAAAACAAAGCCAACATTGTTGAAATTTAGGTCCCAGTGGAATTCCGTGTTGGTGTACTCAGGTTGATGCATTGAATATTCTGAAGGCCAAATCGGTGATTCATTTTTTACTATCTTGCCCTTGGAATTCCGTTTCTACTTTTTTCTCTTCTAACACTATATAATGGGATGCACTCAACTCGGATATTTCATTCATTCATTCGCTATAAGCAGCAATACATATCTCTGCATATATAGCTAATCACTAGAAAAACACCACATACTTTTCAAACTATGGCAGTGGTCTCCAGCAATGGGCATTACAGTTGGGCTGAAGAAGTGAAGGAGTTCGACGATACCAAAGCCGGCGTGAAAGGACTTGTAGACGCTGGGGTGGTGAAGATCCCCAGATTCTTCGTCCACCCACCTGAGAGTATTCATAGTCCATCGCCACCTGGTAACATGAGTGGCGTTGATCTCGAGTTCCCCACGATTGACCTCCAAGGCGTTGAGAGTGGCGGTGCTAGGAGAAAGGAGGCCGTGGATGGGATCCGACAGGCGGCCTCAACTTGGGGATTCTTTCGGTTGGTGAACCATGGAGTGGAAATGAGCAAGATGGAGGCCATGTTAGAAGCTGTCCGTCGATTCCACGAGCAACCGGTGGAGGAGAAGAAGGAGTTGTATTCCTCTGATAGTAGGCAGAGAGTGAGGTTCAACAGCAATGTTGCTCAACGTGAACTTGATGCTGCATGTTGGAGGGATTTGTTAACTTGTATTTTCCAAGATGATAAACTAGACCCTGAAGTTATTCCTCTGGTTTGCAGGTAATTTCATTTTTGCATTCTATCATTTTAAATGCATGAGTGATGAATAATGTATTTGGGAGCACTGAATGGCCGTTTTGAATTTGAAATTAGAGAAAATTTAGTTCAAAGAATATATAAACTAAAATTTTCCATTTTCAATTGCAAAGCGTCAATTCAATGCTCCAATGCAACATTAATATATTGTCATTAATTTTGTGGGTTATGGCTTCATGCAATGATGGGGTTCAATAGCATGGAAAGAGGTACACGATGTCTTTAGGGACACTATATGTGTTGAGCTCCACCTATCTTGCTTGGACGGTTAAACACGCCTAACCATACTTAATCTTGTGTATATATATATCTTAAAACATTAATTAATTTCTATGTACTTGTGGATTTGCAGAAAAGAAGTGCAAGAATATGTAAAATGCATGATCAAAGTGAGGGAGATATTGGCCGAGTTACTATCCGAGGCTTTAGGGCTCAGCAGTGACTACCTTTCACGCATAGAATGCATGAAAAGTGAAGCATTGGCATGTCTTTATTACCCAATTTGTCCTGAGCCAGACCTGACCTTGGGCACCGCCAAGCATTCAGACACCACTTTTCTAACTCTACTCATGCAAGACAACACTGGTGGTCTACAAGTTTTTCATCAAAATCAATGGATTGACGTGTCTCCTGTCCCTGGAGCTCTAATAGCAAACATTGGAGATCTCATGCAGGTATATATATATATATATATATATATATATATATATATAGTTTAACGCAATTCACTGCTTCAGAGCTTACTAACTCCATTTATTTTTGTTTGCTCTATCAATATTTCAGATTATTAGCAATGACAAGTTCAAAAGTGTGGAGCATAGGGTGCTGGCTCAACCAGTGGGACCAAGGGTATCAGTTGCATGTTTTTTCACTCCAAGTAGTAGGGTTGGATCTAAGCCTTTCGGACCCATAAAGGAGCTTCTGTCTCAAGACCAACCACCTGTATATAGAGAATTCCTTTGCAGCGAATACTATCAGTATTACAAGACCAAGGGAACAAATATTACCTCAGCCCTTCCTCATTATAAGCTATGACAAGTTAACCATATCTTGTTAGTAATTACAGATATTATAAAGGATAATAAAAAGTGCTGTTCAGTTTCCGGAAGATCAATAAGACTTGAAAGTCATTATAAATTACCTGTAATATTAGTACTGCTCATTTTGACAATGACTGTGGCAGATTTTTTTTTTCTTTTGTTTAAATGATGTCAAAGTAGCAGGTACTGCTCGTTTTGATCTGTAATAGTAGTATTGCTCGTTGTCATTTATGTAACTTTTCTTTCGATAAATTAAAATTTTTTTTCGTTGAATATCAGCTGTGTAATTTCGTTTGTTGTATTACAATTTTACCAGCTATCTTGCTTTGTATGTGCATGGTCTACATGCGGCTCCCGCGGGCGGGAGGGCGGCCGGGGGGGTGGACGGGGAAAGAGAAATATTGAATGAAAAAAGCAATTCCACAATCTAAAGGTGGTGGACTGATGCTGACTGTCATGATCAGTTAGGTACCAATAAAAAATTCTAGCCAGATATATGGGTTGGACCGGGGTGTGAATTAAAACAAAGTGTGAGATATACTGTGGCGGACCGAGTGGAGCCCCCCATTTTTTTTGAAAATCTTTAATATATATACAAATAAAAAATTATTTCTAAAATTATATAAATTAAGAAAACATGACATTTGATTCCCTCAAATCAAACACCACATACTTTTTAGGATCAGTCTAACTTTTTTTGGTAAATTAAAATTTTCAAAATCCGTATAAAGTAGGACGGGTTCCCTTTTTTTAGGACGGGTGTCACTTAACTAACATCAAGTCGGATGAGTCCCCAATATTCAACACTGGTTGCACTTATCATGATTAGTTCAGGATATTCCTTTTTTTTTTTTTTTCGATTTTGGTTTCCAAATCAATCCAAACTTCATGAGACTCTTAAAAGAGTTTTCAACTTATTTTTCAAGTATTATTAGGACTCTATGGTCTATAAATACTATTCTATGCTTTCTTTACAATTATGCATTCAGAAAATTATCGTTTAAGTGAGAGAGAGCTTTTGAGAGTATTTTTGACAGAAAAATCACATTGTGAGACCACACACTATTACACATGAGTGATATTATGGTGATATTCTCAATTTGATCGATAGTACAAAGGCTAGTATAGCGTTATCTTATTCGGTCAGACATTGGAGTTTTGGTTTCATCTTAATAACTTGTTCGTGAGAAAGGGGAAGGTAATTGCAATACGAAGGAGACAAAATATTCGGGTGTAAAGTGTTCATGTTCTTCCAGTTACCTTTTTACAAGGAATGTGACGTTAGCCTGAAGTCTAAAACAATTGAACATAAAGTTGCAAGAGTAAGTTTCAAGTGTTTAATACCAAATTCTTGGTAGAGTGAGGGGGGTGTGAGACTGAGCCCTGTTTGGATTGGCTTTTGAAAAACGGCTTCCGACTTTTCAAGCTTAAAAGCTGTTTTGGAGAGTGTTTGGATTGGTAAAGCTGAAGAGTTTCGAAATCCAAAAAGAGCGTTCAAAGAAAGTTGGTGGGTACTAGCTTCCTTATTTAGCTTTTATTTCTCTTTTCTTCTGCGTAAAATCTGAAGAAAAAGCTTTCCCAAACAGGGCCTAAGACAGAGTTTGTTGTATTTTGCTTCGAAATAGTAGATTTATTTCTCCGAGACAACAGTCTCACCCGTGGTTTTCTCCCTTTCAGGGTTTCCACGTATATCTGGTATAATCACTTACTTTATTTATTGTTTTGTATGGTTGTTTTTATTTTAATTGGATAAAAATAAAATAATATGAATAATCAAGCAAACGAGTTCAACCACATATTCACCCCCTCTAGGTGTGTTTTTATCAAACTTTTATAACCACTTCAGCACTACATTACTCACACAAAGACCTTTCAGCTCGGGTCACTAAAGCCTCACTTGTCATGGACTAATTTCACTGATCATCTAACCCATTTAGTGGGGTTGTGTTTAAGTTACACTGAAGACCTCTACTTGCGAAGAAATATAATTAGGAACATTTGGCTAATTGTTATAGGGGTCAAATTTAACACCGAATTTTTGCCGTTGTGATGGCACTAGGACAATTCTTGTTTGACACTGTCTAGTCTCAGACAACACCCTTGATATTTAGAACACACGTACACCAAGGATCACTCCCACACACCCAAAGAATGTTATGCATGAATAAAAAGAGCAAAACAAAGCAATTACAGAAATCTTACGACTTCTAACCTTATATTCTTATATCAACAAAACAATACAAGGAATTCTTGCCTAAGATTGTAGAAAACATACAATGGCACCTCAATGCCAACTCTCCCAAAGTGTATAACTCTCAACTTGTCTTACACTTCAAACTCCCCCGTTTCATACTAGTAGCCCACACAACTATATATAAGCATATCTCAAAACTGCTTATAACTAACCATCTTGCTGGTGGATGACACCCCCATCCACCTACGGTTGTGCTGTCATCATCAGATTATGCCACCTTGCGTGGGTGGTTTGCTAAAAACTTGTCCACTAACCTCCATGTTAGCACATGTATAGGAAGTGTTAACAACCACCTCCAACTGACTAAGCCCACTAAGCTATGTGGCCATGTCTCTAACTTGGTTATGCCACACCCATGATTTGTAGTCCATGCTTTAAGACACTATCTGAGCTAAGTGTGTGTAGCCTAGCCCAAGTCAATCTCACTGATCTTGACCAAGCCAACCTATACTCATGGGTTCACCTGAGCCTTGGTCTGTTGGGGTATCACCAGTGTCACACCCATGCATCAGTGCACTTTTAAGCCATCAATCGTGCCATGCATGTGCCATCATGCATATAACCCAAAATACCTTGTACCAATGCTATGCCATAAGTAAACTGAGTAATGCCTTGTGCCTTCGCATACACGAGGACTTCATTTGAATGTCAATGCCAAGCTTTGTCTGTGTTTTGGCTTATGAACATGCATTGCGTCACACCCACATATCTTGTCTGTCAAGTGCCACCACCTTTGGGGTGGTGCACATCCATGCCAAGGCATGTTACCAAACTTTGACTCAATTACAAAATTGCCACGATGCCCTCCTGAGTATCCTGACAGCAGTCACGAGCATCCCAGCACATGTCATAGCATTAGTGGAGACTCCTAATTTAGTTGTTGACCAAAATAGGCTAACACTTATATAGTAAGATAAAATAATTGCAAATTTGTTCAACATTTAAAAACAAATTACTTGTACATGTACTTTGGGTCAATGAGTACAACCATTTCCTTTTAACACAACTGTCAATTTGACTGGACAAGTGAACTCACTGCTAAAAAACTATCTAACTTTGTGCATGAATATATCTGCACACACATAATTTTACATATAATGTCAACCTAGAATTTACTTTTTGTTTTTGGTAATTTTATATCACATTTTCCCCCATCCCCTATTTTAGCTACTTTTTTCGTTATCGGAACTTCATAAAGTCCATCGATCAATAGAATCATAGAGTTTCAAAGACTCCACAGCCACCCCCAAAGGTAAAATTTTGTCATTCCCAATCATTCTTGGTCGATTTCTCCATCTGATTGTGAAATTAAAAGAAATCATTGGTATTGTTCTTAAAATTAAGTTTTTATATTTATTATTTTATCTATAAAAAAATTAGACTTAATTACATTGACATCCCTTGAGGTTTGCCAAAAGATCTCATGGTAATTACATTGACACCCATTGAGGTTTGCCAAAAGTCCTCATAGACAAAAAATTTAAATTTAGCTATTAGTGAGATCCCAAACGTTTGCTACATCTTACACAAACACCTCCTCTCGTCACCTGCACATGGTGTCAGCTCTGTCACCATGTAAAACGACTTGGATATTCTTTGATTTTGTCAAACACCAAAAATTATGTAAAAGACTAAAATATCCTGTAGAATCTTTGTAAATTTTCAATCATATCCTTTTACTCCAATGCCTTGAATTTTATATAATTAACATATTTAATTATTATACACATATTTATGTATATTAAATACTAATAAAAATTTTAAATTACTCTTTCACTCCAATACAACAAATTATTTATTTACATAAATAATAACGTTAGTATTAAATAAAAATGTAATTGAATATTAAATATAATTTTAAAAATGAAAAAATAACTCTCTTTACATGAGTTCAGATTCTCTCTCTATCTATCTTGACCTCAAGTACAAAGCCGACACCAATCACAACCCAAGAAGTCTAAACATATATATATATATATATATATATATATATATATATATATATATATATATATATATATAAGAGAAGTCTAAACAACAATCAAGGAGATCAGAAAGAAAAGATGATGGCCGAGTTACAGAGATCCACAATATCATTAAGGAGATAAGACGAACCAGAAAGAAGACAACAACAATAAGAATAGCTCAAAGAAGCTAAGCCCCCTAGAGCCACCTATCAATCAACACATTAGATTGGAGTCGTTCCAACAGTGGAAAATGCGACTTCTGCATCAGCAACATCTCTCGACAATAGAGCGGTTCTCTCCAAAGGTTTCTGCACGTGGGTTTTGCAAGGCTTTCATAAAAGCAGAGATGGGTTGGACCTAATTAATAATTAGAGGCAATATGGTCTTTTGGTATCTCAGAATTTTTTTTGATTAAATGGCATTAGAAAGTGGGGGCATTTATGACATTTCACACTATTGACATGTGGTCTCAGTGATAGCTATTATTTATCTATGTGGACTTTTGGCAAGGCTCAGGAGGTGTTAGTGTAACCCAAAAATTTATCATTTGCAATACTAACTCACCATTTAATTGCCACATTATTAGTTTCATAATGTGTAGTATTGCTCTACGGGAAATGCTAAATTTCATGAAATTATTTCATGAATTTCTATTATGAATAATATGGCAGGTGATAATAACATTGGAACTCCGTGTATGGGGGGAATCCCATTAATACTAACTCACCATTTAATTGTCACATCATTTATTATAAAAATTCATTAAATAATTTCATGATGTGTAGCATTGCTCATTGATTAATTCAATGTATTTGGTATTTTCATTTAGAGCAATGCTACACGTCATGAAAATATTTCATGAATTTTTATCTTGAATGATGTGACAATTAAATGGTGAGTTAGTATTGGTGGGATTGCCCCCATACACGGAATGTCAATGGTATTATCACTTGCCACATCATTCATGAAAGCAATTCATGACAAAATTTCATGACGTTTAGCATTTCCCTTTCATTTATGGACTAGCAATTTTATTTTCAAAGGAGCTTTGTTTGGAATATGCTATGTGTTATTAGTGAAATGCAATAGTGTACTTGGGGACCACTACTTTGTTTTATATGAGGTGTGACATGAAACTTGGGGAAAGGAACATATAACAGAGTGGGTGTTTTCTTTTGACTTTGTTCTTCTGTTGCGTCCAACTTATAGATCCTTGTTTTGGCTTGGACTTGTACTCCACGTGAGGTATCGGAATTTTCCAAGAAACCATCCACCGCTAGCTCCCTGGCCTACTGTTACCAACATATATAATGAAAATGTGAAGAATATATATATATATATATATATATATATATATAATGTTTCAGAAATGCATGTTATCATCCAGAACCCGTTCTCTGGTAGATTGACGAGTCCCATGGCGTTAATATATATTTATATAAAATCTTCAATTGCTTGACTACAGGTGGTTTTTCTAAACATTAATATTATATCACATAAACTAACTACAAGCCTAGGCATGCACCACCCCTACCATGGAAAGATTAAAACTCGTACGTGGACAGCTGTAAGTCTACAAAAACAACATAAATTTGCTACTTCTATATATGCAGTTCGAAATAGTCAAAACTTCTTTTATCGAAAGAGTCAGGTGTTGAATCACTAACCTTGCAATCCTGTATATATCTAGCACTAGCAGTACAAGTGTACAACATTGACCTCCTATGCAAATATCTCCGTGAAAAGGTACAAGACAATTAAGCATGCTTTCTAGTATACTGTATACATGGCCCTCCAAGTCGTACGTAATTATTACATGCGTCTTGATAACGATTAAATACTGTAATGAAAGTAAAAATTCTTTTAAACACTTATATTTATACGCGGTTTAGAGCTGATTTATATATATTAAGAGCAATGCTACACGTCATGAAATTATTTCATGAATTTGTATCATAAATGATGTAGCAGGTAATTTGAAGAGTTAGTATTGGTAGAATTTTTTCATACACAGAATCTTATGATATTATCACTGAATCCCACCAATACTAACTCTCCACGTTACCTGCCACATCATTCATGATACAAATTCATGAAATAATTTCATGACATTTAGCATTTCTCATATATAAATGTGTGTAAATAATATATATATAAATATGTGTTTAAATATTCGATAGTCTAACAACTATTTGCTTTAATTAATTCTATCCAGAAGATTACCTAATTTTCAAACCAACACAACGTGGTGAAAGCAAACTCTAGTTTAGAGAGGGTACGTATTTAACTTAAGGATATTCTGGATGACTGAAAAGCAAAGCCAACCCTGTTGAAATTTAGGCCCTCGTGGAATTCAGAGTTGGTGTATTGAGGTTGATACACTTGGTACTAAAGGCCAAAATAGTGATTTATTTTTTACTATCTTGCCCTTGGGAGTTGGTTTCAACTTTTCCTCTTCTAACACTATATAATGGGATGCACTCAACTCGGATATTTCATTCATTCATTCACTATAAGCAGCTATATATACCTTTGCATATACAGCTAATCACTAGAAAAAAACCACATACTCTTCAACTATGACGACAGTGGTCTCCAGCAATGGACGTTACAGTTGGGCTGAAGAAGTGAAGGAGTTCGACGATACCAAAGCCGGCGTGAAAGGACTTGTAGACGCCGGAGTGGTGAAGATCCCCAGATTCTTCGTCCACCCACCTGAGAGTATTCACAGTCCATCGCAACCCGGTAACATGAGCGGCGTTGAGCTTGAGTTCCCCACGATTGACCTCCAAGGCGTTGAGAGTGGCGGTGCTAGGAGAAAGGAGGCTGTGGATGGGATTCGACAGGCGGCCTCAACGTGGGGATTCTTTCGGTTGGTGAACCATGGAGTGGAAATGAGCAAGATGGAGGCCATGTTAGAAGCTGTCCGGCGATTCCACGAGCAACCGGTGGAGGAGAAGAAGGAGTTGTATTCCTCTGATAGTAGGCTGAGAGTAAGGTTCAACAGCAATGTTGCTCAACGTGAACTCGATGCTGCATGTTGGAGGGATTTGTTAACTTGTTTTTTCCAAGATGATAAACTAGACCCTGAAGTTATTCCTCTTGTTTGCAGGTAATTTCATTTTTGCATTCTATCATTTTAAATGCATGAGTGATGGATAATGTATTTGGGAGCACTGAATTGTCTTTATAAATTTCAAATTAGAGAAAATTTAGTTTAAAGAATATATAACTAAATATCTCCATTTTCAATTGCAAAGGGCAAATTCGGTGCTCCCAATGCATCATTAAGGTATTACCATTAATTTTGTGGGTTATGGCTTCATGCAATGATGGGGTTCCTTAGCATGGAAAGAGGTACACACTGTCTTTAGGGACACTACATGTATGTTGAGTATATCTATCCTTTCTTGCATGGACAGTCGAGTGCCAACACGTCTAACCATAAATTAATCTTGTGTATATATTTTAAAACATTAATTAATTTCTATCTACCTCTGGATTTGCAGAAAAGAAGTGCAAGAATATGTGAAATGCATGATCAAAGTGAGGGAGGCATTGGCCGAGTTACTATCCGAGGCTTTAGGGCTCAGCAGTGACTACCTTTCACGCATAGAATGCATGAAAAGTGAAGCATTGGCATGCCTTTATTACCCAATTTGTCCTGAGCCAAACCTGACCTTGGGCACCGCCAAGCATTCAGACACCACTTTTCTAACTCTACTCATGCAAGACAACACTGGTGGTCTACAAGTTTTTCATCAAAATCAATGGATTGATGTGTTTCCTGTCCCTGGAGCTCTAATAGCAAACATTGGAGATCTCATGCAGGTATATATATATATATATATATAGTTTAACGCAATTCATTGCTTCACAGTTTACTTACTCCATTTATTTTTATTTGCTTTATCATTTCAGATTATTAGCAATGACAAGTTCAAAAGTGTGGAGCATAGGGTGCTGGCTCAACCAGTGGGACCAAGGGTATCAGTTGCATGTTTTTTCACTCCAAGTAGTAGGGTTGGATCTAAGCCTTTCGGACCCATAAAGGAGCTTCTGTCTCAAGACCAACCACCTGTATACAGAGAATTCCTTTGCAGTGAATACTATCAATATTACAAGACCAAGGGAACAAATGTTACCTCAGCCCTTCCTCATTATAAGCTTTGACAAGTTAACTATATATTGCAGAAATTATAGAGGTTAATAAATAGTACTGCTGAGTTCCCAGAAGATCAATAACGCTTGAAAGTCATTATAAATGACCTGTAATATTAGTACTGCTCATTTTGACAATAATTGCGGCAGACTTTTTTTGTTTTGAATGTAGTAAAAGTAGTATTGCACATTTTGATCTGTAATAGCAGTATTGCTCTTCGTCAGCTATCTATGTCTTTTTTTTCATTGAATTAAAAAAAAAATCTTTTAATATCAGCTATGTAATCTTGTTTGTCGTATTACAATAATTTCATTAGCAATGACCCACCAAAAAAATCACTAGCTATTAGTATTAGCTTTTAATGACGTATGTGCATTAGGACTCGCTTAGGTGGGGTCAGGGAAGAGAAATATTTAAGATGCAATGAACTAACCTCAAAATGAGAAACAAATGTACCATCGTAGCAAATTCAAGTACATCGGAATTTCAGTACAAGGCACCACCGATGAACCATATATCCTACCAAATTCAGTCACTAGATTGAACAGACATGATAGATGGAGGAGCCATTGACACGTAGTCAACTGGGCAAGATGTCAGGACTGGTGACCACGTTGATGAATGCGATCTTCGGCCTATCAAAGAAACCTTTAATTTGAGAGAGCGAAAGAGGTAAAACTAAAGAGGGTAAGGAAATGAGAAAATTACTTGCACTAAATAAGGGTAATATAGTAATTCAGCATATATGATATATTTTTTTAATCTTATAAAGTTAAGGGTATAAATGACATTTTTACACAAAATTAAATGTTATTAGACTAGATAATATCTATAAGGGAGGTCAATTTAATAAAGGTTATTTTTTACACCGTGTATAATTAGAACAAATTTCAAAGATGTGAATTTAATTTCTTTTTTTTCTTTTTAAAATCTTTCAAGTGATTCACATTTTGAGTAATATTCAAATACCTTATTTTCTAGATATTCCTTTTGCAATTTAATCATGAATGACTTATGCTACGTTTGGTACAAGAAAATGGAATGGAATGGTTATTCTCATTCTATTGTTTGATTGTAAATATGAAATGAAGTCGGAAGAAAATAAATTTTAAATCAAATTATCCGAAATACTTCTCCTAGTGACAAATAAATTAAACCAACAAATGTGTAGTGGAGAAAGGTGGAAGTGGAAATGGTGGCAACGGTGTGGTGGTGGGGGTGGCGGTGGAGTAAGGTGGCGATGTGGAGGTGGTGGTGGTGGAGGAAGTTGGCGATGTGGAGGTGGAGGTGGTGGTGTGGTGGTGGAGGAAGGTGGCGATGTGGAGGTGGTGGAGTGGTGTGGTGGGGGTGGTGGTGGAGGAAAGTGGCGGTAGTGGTGGTGGCGGCAGTGGTGTGATGGGGGTGGAGGTGGAGATGGAGGTGATGGCGATTCGATGTGGCAACAGTGACAACCGTGGTGGTAGAAGAAGGTAGTGGTGTGGTGGAGTAGGAAGGTGGTGATGTGGAGGTGGTGGGGGTAGTGGTGGTGGAGGCGGCGAAAATGGTGGCGGTGGTGGTAGAGTTGATGGTAGTGGTGGTGGCGGTGGTAGAGCCGATATTGTGGTGGTGGTGGTGGTGAAGGTGGAGAGTTTTTTGGTAATATGATTTTTTTTTTTTTAATCTTACTGGGAATGAAATGTCATTCCATAAGTTTAACTATAGAATGAATTTTCATTCTTGGGAATGAATTTTTGACCATTCTTACCTTAAAATCCATACCAAACAAATGAATGGTTGGAATCGACATTCCATTCCATTTCGTTCCGGCATACCAAACACAACATTAGTGTTTAATAATATCTTCTCTTTTTTTGAAAGGTAAGTGTAATTGTATACATGTTAAGAACTGTACAAAGACTGAATAAGGTCTAAGAGAGAGAAGGTATCAAGATAAGTTAGCCCATGATGCATAACAACATAACAAGACCAAATCAAGGGAAGCCTAAAATAGGAAAGCTCAAACTGGCTATAGTCAAGCAATGCTTGCTTATTTTGAAGCAATATGACAATTTGAACAGTCGTGAAGACAGTCGCGAATCCGGTAAGAAAAGTTGAGGGCATCGGATGAATTGGTTAGGAGTTGGTGGGCAAATGTGTGACCTGTCTACCAATGTTGGAAGTTAGAGGGCATGTGTGTGACTTGTTTACCAAAACAAAAGTTAAATCTCCCAATTAATAAATTCAGCAAGTAAATCGTTTTCTGTTTTATTTTAATTTTTTTAATCTTTTCTTTGACTAAATTTACAAACCAAACGAACTAGGGATAAACACAGTTCAATTTAGACCGATTTAATAGTATTTTGTAACTGATTAGTTTTAACGGTTTCACAAAAATTAGAACCAAACTGGACCGTGAAGACCAATGGAACCGAACCAAATTAACCAAATCGTAAGGGATCAGTTTGATTCAATAGTTTTAGATTGAAGGGAATTAAGTCTAATAAAAAAAAATAGAGAAGTAGCGCGATGGATGAACACACAAAAGTTTATTAAAAAACATTAAATCCTTGTATCTACAAATTGAGTAATGAGTACTCTAAGTGCTTGTTATCAAATCATGTAATATGGATGTTACTAGCCAAAGACTTGAAGTAGTAAAATGCATCTGAATACAGAGGTACAGTAACAAATTTTTTTTTTATAAACTTTATAGATCTGAATTTTTAGAAATGTAGGAAAATTGTATTAAGTGATTTCAATTATATGAATAATACACAAAGACCTATTTATTCTTGGAGACTAAGTAAGCGTAATAGACAAAAAATCCTAAATGGTTTAGGAGATGGTATAAAAAACTTATGTGTTTAAGAAATGATATAATAAGAATTATATATTCTAACAGTCCCCCTCAAACTCAAGATGGGTTATATGAAGCCAACTTGAGTTTGAAGACAAAATCTTGAATGCGGCTCATGAAAGTAATCTAGTGATATTACCAACCGTGCCTGCGAACACATACAAAGAAGCTGTAAAAAAGCAGCTCGGTAAACAAAAGCAGCTTGTTGGAGCGACAGTAAGACCGAAAAGCAGCTCATTTGAGTGATGATAAGACATAAAATGGCTCACTGAAGCGAAAACTAATTTGAAAATCAAACAGTGTGTGGATCGAAAGTGGCACACTCAACTAACAGAGCAAAAAAAAAAACCTATTTTCGAAGGTAGTCGGTGGCAAATATTGAAAAATGGCTCAATTGAGAACAAATAACTATCAAAATCAATTGGTAGCACCAAAAAGGAACTCTTTAAAATCAGCAACTTTGACACACAAATGCTAGTGGAAGCCGATGAATTGAACTTGAGCTGGGCTGTCATATTTTTTCTTATTTTATTATCTACATAATATATATATATATATATATATATATATATATATTAGTTGAATTAATGTTATTTAGACAATTGCCTGCAGGGGATGAAGCCGATGATGTCATTCTCGGCGGTGATGCAACGGAATGCGAAGACTACAAGAGATTGGTAGGCTTTGATACCATGTTAGAAATATAAAAAAATTGTATTTTGAATTGAATTGTATTAATAACACACAAAGGCCTATTTATATGTACATAATCTTAGAGATTAAGTAAACTTAGTAAGCTAGAAATTCTAGATGGTTTAAGAGAAATTTATGTGATTTAGGAAAGGATATAATAGAAAATATATAATCCAACATAAATCATTGGAGTTGAAGACAATCAAACAATCCAAACATTAAAACACTTATATTAAGCCAAACGGCATAAAAAATTGCCCAAAAATAAATAAAAATCACAAGAACAATAACACCCACCTTTAAGTGCATGTTATCAGATCTAACAACTTGTTGAATCATAGTCGGAGAAGGAAATCATACATTGTTGATCAAGGTTGTTTGCTTAGAGAGAGAGAGAGAAGAGGTGGTAAGGGACAATTGACAATGGTCGAACGCCGAAGGATGCTCAAAAGTGGCAAGGGATCGACAGTGACACTGATCAGGGAGTGAGAGAGAAAGAGACTTGCAACACTATGTACTTGGAATGAGAAATATTTTTTAGGGTTAGTAATGGATATTATTATATATAATTATATATATAACTAATATAATGGTTCGGTTTGGTTCGATTCGATTAAATCCTGAAGGACCTCAAATCAAAACTAAACCGTAATTTGACGGTTTCATGTTTTTGGAACCAGGATCGAAGCGAACTGTTAAAAAATCAGACCAAACTGATCGGTCCAGTTCGATTTTTTGGTTCGAATTTTTTGTGTGTATAATTAGAGAAAATCTCTGAGGGTGTGAGTTTAATTCTTCATTTTCTTTTTTAAACATTTTAAAACTTTTTACAGATTCACATTTAGAGTAATATCCAAATATCCTATTTTCAAGATATTCCTTGTGCAATTTAAATGAACTTATGTTGCAATTTGGTATGCATGAATGTAATACAATGGAATGCCCATTTCACCCATTCTTTTGTTTAGTAGAAAATTAAATGGGAATGATCAAAGAATAAAAATTCGTTCCACATCTTAACATATTAAAAAAATGAAAAAGTTGACAGAAAGTGTTAATTACAAAAATTCACAAAATTATAAAATTATAATTGCATATTAATACATTAAACTTCAAGAAATGTCAGTACTATTTACCCTTGTTTTTATATTCTTGCTTTTCTCACTAGTAGATAGCCCATGCTTAATTTTCTGAAGTGATATTGTTTAAGCCCCTGTAATCCACGAAAGCATATTGGAATTTTCCAAGCAACCATCCGCCGCTCCTTGGCCTGTATATACTAACCTATCTAATGAAAACGTGAAGAATATAATACTCATTATATATATATATATACACACACACATACACACATTAATGCATTATTTTTTTCAACTTCACAGATATGTAGAAACAAAACAAAGCAAACACGTACAAGAGCACATCTAAACAGACTGGTAGCTAGATTGACCAATCCCTTGGCGTTTATATAATATTTTATAAAAATTGGGTAGTTGGTAGTCGACAAAATTAAAGAAAACATATATATGATTATTTGGATTTGATTGTGGGGATACTAGTTTGAATCTCTTTTGATTTTTCCTACCTCACTGCTTTGTGCAAACTACAAAACAATAGCAAAAAAAGTGACAGATCGATATTGTTGAACTACTACTTTGAATTGTTTGAAGAATAAACTTTCAAGTATATAACAGCTAGAGTCAAACAAATCAAGCACTTGTTAAATAAAATTACCACTATATCCATGCAGTTTGCAATAGGAAAAACAAGCCATATTTTAAATGGAAAAAAAATTTAATTAATTTAAATATTGGTTTAATTCTCTCTTCATTCCAACTCTTGTCATGATAACTCTTTTTGTCCACAGAGGTGATGGTTTTCAATCACTAGCTTTGCAATCCACTATCTCTAGCAGTACCCATTGACCCTCTATCAAATATCTTTGTGACAGGTACAAGTACAAGACACTAATGATAATTAAATTAAGGTAAATTATTCTAATCTTTTATGATGTTTAATTTAATTATTTTTAAATTAAATTTTTTGTAAAATTGCTATAACGTCTCTGTCAAACTAACAATTCGTTAAACAAATCATATATAATATACAATTACAAAAGTATACTCGACTTATAATGCTTTTGTGCAAAAATAATTTTAATTTCTGATTATTTGACAGAGATGAACATGTTTTTTATATATTTTTTTTCTATCAATGTCACACGAGTACTACTGCCTCTAATGGTAGTCTTGGAATTTTAATTTTTTTATGTTAATTTACTTTAACGGAACTGACTGTCAATTAATGGCCGGAATATCTGAAATAAAGTCAGCCAAAGCTCAAGGAGGTTGACCACCATATTTTAAAAATTTTAATCCGATAATAATTAGGCAAAACATCATAGGTGGTCAAAGTAATTTACCCTTAAATTAATTTTCTAATCATGCCAACTCATACGTAATTAAAGGGTGAATAGTATTAGGGCATCGTGTATCATTTTATAATTTGATATATATAATCATATTTAAAACAATTTTTTTATATATTATTTTAAATAGAGCATAGATAGTATAATATTATTTTTATTTCAAATATTATTTTTCATCTAAACTGGAAAAAAAATCTTTCAAATCCAATTTGTTAGAAACACACAACTGATATTTTAATTTCAATACAATTCTAATTAAAATAGAATTGGAACATAATAGAGAGATATAAAGAGGAAGAGCAGAGAGAGAGAGAGAGAGGAGAGAGAGATTAAACAAACAAAAATTGAGCGAGTCTAGTACCGTCTTTGCTCGCTGCATCGGGTATAAAGACTTAACTAGAGATTGTGAAGACGAACATTAAATGCATCTTAATATACAACGATTAAATATAGTAATGCCAATAAACAATTTTTTATTAACAAGTGGTGAGATCTAAACTTAAACGAGGCAAGTCTTTATTTTCAAACTAAATTCTGAATTTTAATAAGAAAAATGTTACACTTCATGAAATTATTTTATGAATTTCTATCATGAATGATGTGATAGGTGATAATACTATTAGGACTCCGTGTATGGGAAAAATTTCACCCATATTAACTCACCGTTTAATTGCCACATCATTCATGATAAAAATTCATAAAATAATTTCATGATATGTAGCATTCATCTTTAAATAATATGCGTAATTTACTTCTATAATAGTTTTACCTATTTAGTTACCAAACACGAAAACAGAAAATAATATTATTTCCCATTTCCTGTTCTTTTTGTTTCATAACTAAGTATTCATCTCCTTTTCCTTTAATTATTGCTATCGAGAAGATTCCACAATTAATTTTCAAACCAACAAATTCTTGTGGTGCAACCAAACTCTAGTTTAGAGAGAAGGAAACCAAATCGTCATCTGGATGGTTAAAAATTAAGCCAAGGCCAACATTGTTTTACTATCTTGCCCTTGGGAATTGGTTTCAACTTTTTCCTATTCTAACACTATATAATGGGATGACTTAAGCCCGCCTATTTCATGCACATTCACTATAAGCAGCTATATATATACCTCTGCATATATATATATATATATATATATATATAGCTAATCACTACACTACAAAAAAACAGGTTTTTTTTTCACGGATCATTTACTACAGTTTCAATTTCATGATAAATAGTAAGATATTTGTTACGGAAAATAAAATCCTTCAAAAATATCATTTCGTAGTAAATACCCTTTTTCGACAAAATTTATGCCGTAGCAAATAATATGTTATTTACTACGAAAAATTAATTTCGTAGTAAATACCATTTTTCGACGAAATTCGTGCCGTAGTAAATACCAATATATTTTAATTAATTAATTTTTCCCAAATTAATTTTACCACCCCATAATTTCACTATTTTCCCTTCCCGCTCAAAAATAATATACACATATATGTATAGCCTTGGGTTAATAAAAATATGTATAGCCTCAACAGATGCTTCTTCAATCAGTTCTCAAAATCCTTTAGTTTTCAAAAATGGAAAAACCCTTTCCCAAACCCTGTGTCTTTGATTGACCCTTGTTCGGCTACTATCGTGCGTCGATCGGTTGAAGGCAAGTTCTCTCTCCTCTATCTCTCGTCTCTCTCTCTCTCTCTCTCTCTCTCTCTCACTCTCGTGAAAACCTAAAGTTTATCTGATGATAGAGTTTTCTCAACAGGCCGTGAAGAATCGAAGTCTATAAGTGTTTCATTTGATTTGATTTTCGATTCAAACAAGGTTAGTTTGTTCGTCTCAAATTGCTATTTGTTCTTTTTGGGATATTTCAATCTCTTTGGTATGTCGATTTGTTAGTGTTTGTGTTGCTCTCTGTTTACTTGTTTTTCCTTGCTTTTAGTGCGAGTTGTTTGATTAGCTTGGATTGTTTTGTGGTTCTTCTCCCAGAGTATGCCTCCTTGTAACTCTGTGTTTGGTTTTATAAAAGTTTTATTACTAGAAAAAAAAAACTCATGTTGGAGTAGTTTTAATGATAAAGAGTCTACCTGTTGGAGATCATGATAGTTCCCAAACAACAATGGAAATAAAATTCTTGTTGCCTACAGTTTTTGTAGCTTCTGGGATTTTTATTTTCAGATTGTCCTTAAATTTCATCTTAACAGAACATACCTGGTCCTATTAGACCCCTTATCTGTGATTAATTGAATTTTTTTATTTTATTATATATATATATAATTTGATGGGTAAAAGAAACACGCATATGCACTTCATCCCAATTTGAATTTCAAACCTCAAACGTCCTAACTGGGAGAAATAGAGAATAGACCACTCAAACAACTAATGCTCAGCAATATATACAAATTTTCAAAATTCAATTTTGGGTAATAATTTAGTTGTTTAGTGAGCAGTCCAATTCATGGAATCATGTGACAGTTTGGGGAGCATTTTTCTTTTTCCAGTTCTCCCCTCTCCCTGTTGCTTCCTTGTCAAGGGCAAATAGTTTTTTAAAGTTCATGCATGATCACTTTTTGCATGTGACATACTATATATGGTCAATAGATGTCCATCCTTGGTTTTATAATAATGCAAGTATTTTAAGAAGTGTTTTCATGGAGAACTAATTTATCTTCATAATTTTAAGAAGTGGGTTAATATCTAGATGCATATATAAATACAATATCATATATATGTGGACTGCATCACCTAGGAAATTCAGTCTCATGTATTGGTTGAATGCGTAGGCAACATTATTGAGACTTTAGACATAATAATTCTACACCTTCAAGATCATTATTTGGTTGTTAAAATATAACAACCAAATAATGAATTTTTCTGAATTGCTACCATCTGCCCCTTCTTTATCGATTTTTTCTTCTACGATTTTCTAACAAAGGGACTTATTAATGATTAGTTGCTTCTAAAGTCTTTAATATGCATTCTTTTTCCTTCTCTTTTCATTCAGTCTTTTTTTCTTTTTTCTTTTTAATTGCCCTTTTTCTCTTCAATTGTGTACATACATATATATGGATTGATAAAAATTTTCTCTTAGTAGTACTTTACTGTTACCTCTATTAACATACTCTAGCAATTTCTCCTTTTTCTCTTTATCAGTCGAAGTTATCAACTTGTCGTTGTTAGCAGAGACTATAAAGTTACTATTATTGTCATCCATCAGTTGCCACAGTTTTAAGATTAATAATAAAACGGAGGGGTAAATGGCAATTTCACCACAATAACAACCTTGGAAACAATGATGCATTCAGGAACTAGGGGGTTTCTAACTATCTAGCTGGCATCTTTTTAACTTAGTTCTAGCTTGAATTGTCAATTTATATAGTATAATTCTAAATGTAATAACAGATATGAGGTACCAATTATATGCTTTTAGTTTGATGCAGTATTTTATTAGAGTGTCTTATAATTGCAAAGCTCTTTACCAGAAGAAATCCTGAATGAAAGAGATTCCGTTTTGGGTAACAATTGTTATTAGTGCCCAAATATACTGATAAAGGTGATTTGTAATCCATCTATTTCCTTTTGTTTTCGTGGATCAATTATTAGGGATCAGTTTGCAGTACACTGCAAAATGTATATGCTCTTGTATCCTTTTTCTTTTAGTGTATCACATGGACGATCAGATATAAGTATGTGTTCTAAGTATTGATCCTCCTTAAGTCCCAAACTTTAGGATATAGACAATGGGCTTGACATGATGTGTCTAAAAGTTGGGTATAAGTATGTAGACATATCCTGCACATACATTATATATTTATAGTTAGTTGATGGGGTAAATTACATTTACCTCCCATTTAGTTTGCTTAAATTACATAGACCTCCCCTGTTTTGATGAAAAGAAAACACTACGCTTGGTTCATAATTACTCCCATTGAAATTATGTATTAATATTACAATATATACTTTCGATGTACTTATCACAATTATCATTCTATATTATTAGATAATTAATAAATTATAATTACATAAAACAATTTTATTTATATATAATCAATTAAGAAAGAGTTGCATTCATTTTTCATTTTGTCTTGCAAACTGAAAAAATTAAAATTATATTTTTCATTAACGTTGTTATATAGCCATATCCATACGTATGGGATAGGACCACCTCACCTTTTAGTATGAAAAAACACCACATACTCTTCAACTATGACAGTGGTCTCCAGCAACGGACATCACAGTTGGGCTGAAGAAGTGAAGGAATTCGATGATACCAAAGTCAGCCTGAAAGGACTTGTAGACGCCGGGGTGGTGAAGATCCCCAGATTCTTAATTCGTCCACCCACCTGAGAGTATTCACAGTCCATCCCCACCCGGTAACATGAGCGGCGTTGAGCTCGAGTTCCCCATGATTGACTTCTAAGGCATTGAGAGTGGCGGTGCTACGAGAAAGGAGGTTGTGAATGGGATCTGACAGGCAGCCTCAAGGTGGGGATTCTTTCGGTTGGTGAACCATGGAGTGGAAATGAGCAAGATGGAGGCCATGTTAGAAGGTGTCTAGCGATTCCACGAGCAACCGGTGGAGGAGAAGAAGGAGTTGTATTCCTCTGATAGTAGGCAGATAGTGAGGTTCAAGAGCAATGTTGCTCAACGTGAACTTGATGCTGCATGTTAGATGGATTTGTTAACTTGAATTTTCCAAGATGATAAACTAGACCCTGAAGTTATTCCTCTGGTTTGCAAGTACTTTTAATTTCAATTTTGCATTTTATCGTTTTAAAGGCACGAGTGATGAATAATGTATTTGTAAGCACTGAATTGTAGTTTTGAATTTGAAATTAGAGAAAATTTAGTTCAAAGAATATATAAACTAATTTTTCCAATTTTCAATTGCAAAGCGTCAACTCGATGCTCCCAATGCAACATTAAGGTATTATCATTAATTTTGTGGGTTATCTCTTCATGCAATGATGGGTTCATTAGCCTGGAAAGAGGTACACGCTGTCTTTAGGGACACTACATGTGTTGAGCTCTTTCTTCTCTTGCATGGACAGTCGAGTGCTCGCTTAAACACGCCTAACCATAAATTAATCTTGTGTATATATTAAAACATAAATTAATTTCTATCTACTTCTAGATTTGCAAAAAAGAAGTGAAAGAATATGTGAAATGCATGATCAAAGTGAGGGAGACATTGGCAGAGTTACTATTGGAGGCTTTAGGGCTCAGCAGCAATGGCGTATCTATAGAGGCCCGAGTGGGTACATTAGTACCCACTTGATTTTATAAATTTTTTTAGTAAATATTTTTTTTATACATATTGTATATACAGAGTCACTAGCTAGTGGGTACATTAGTACCCACTTGATTTTATCTTTTAGTAAGCCACTGTGGCGCATATAGAGAGGTACATTAGTACCCACTTTATAAGCCTTCTAGCTAGGTTTTTCTTTCAGTCGTTCGCTGTTTAGCCCCTTCTTCCATTTGGTTCAGGTTGTTCAGCCATTCGGTCCCTTCTTCCAATTTCCTTTACTACTACTCTGCAAGACTACAACTGTAAGTTTCATATTTGGCAACCTCGAAACTCATCACCTCTCGTGAATTTGAGCGACCTCGAATCTCAACCCTCGAAGCAAACTTCGGTGACCTCAAAGCGTATCTCCTCCGACGAATTTCAGTGACTTTGAAGCTCATTACCTGAGCATTGACACTAAGTTCTTCACCTCTCATGTCATTGTGTCACTTAGAAATTAAATCTTGACTTTTTTTTCTTTAACTGTTTATGAAATTCCAAACATATTCCTCAATTCAATTGATTCCAAGCATCAAATAATTGCCAATTCAAAGTTTTAGCAGAACTTGAGAGTCGGTCTAGGAAAGACCTTCACACAATCGTTGATATTTTCTTCAACATTGCCCCCAAATAGATCTCTATTAATTAATCGCATATTCAATCGATTCCAAAACAGAACCCTAGAATTTCACTCTAATACACCCAGATTAGTCTCTATTTTTGTACACACAACAACAATCCCAATTGATCTTTTCTTTGGTGTTAAAATTTGGTGATTGATGGAGTTTGCAGTGACTGAAATTTTGATATGAAAATTTGGGGCTTATATGTTGTGTATGTCGTAGTTATTTGCTTGATTGGAGTGTGAATTTGGATACTGTGGATGAGGAGGGTGTAAATTCACAACATAATTCTAAACCTTAATACAAATATGTCTAATTCCATGTCCAAATCATGATCCAGTCACTAGTATTAAGAAAGGTGTTGGAGTAGATTGTTGATTGAGATTTGGGTATATAGCAGAATTCGGTCAAAAAGTGATACTTGAGTCCATAGTTCATACAACTTTGGGGAAGGTTTCCAATCCTGGGTGTACTGCTGTGGTAATTGGAGATGGTTGAATCATTTGCAAAACATAATTATTAAACTTGCCCTTAATAACTCTCTCACGGTTTCTCTCATACATGTCAATAATCTATTTTTTAGTGTTTATGTGTGTGTATATACAAATGTTTCTATGAGAATCTCTGAGTATTAATTTTTATTGATTGAGATTTTGAGTATTTTGTGATTTGTGAGTAAATATTGAGTATTTTATGATTGAATATTAGGGAATATTGGTTGAGTATTTATTATTTCAGAAACAGAAATAATAGAAAAGTTTCTTAGTAGAGTGAGATCAGGTTCTTCTACAAATGTAGGCTCTACTTCTTCAAATATGGTCTCTATTTCTTAAAATATAGATTCCCAAATGCTACCCTAAACAACCCCCTACCCAATTTCCATGTTGAATATGATCCTGGTTTACAAAAAAGTATTTATGAATACGATGCTAACATTAGAGAGAATGTTCAACGAGCATATATAGTTGCAATAAGGCCATTGCCAGCCTAAAAATCATGATTTTCCTTGGAGGGATTATGGAACAGAGAAGCGTAGATTTATTCCTTCATGGTTCAATGATTATGATAATTGGTTGGAGTACAACATAGCAAAAGATGCTGCATTTTGTTTGTTTGTTATCTTTTCAAAACCCAATCATGGGGGTAAAGGGGGTGGTGAATCATTTGTTGGAGAGGGGTTTAGAAATTGGAGGAAGAAGAAAATACTTGATGTTCATGTTGGAGACCATGGCAATATTCATAACACATGCTAGAGGGCTTGCTAAGATCTAATGAATCAACAATACATAGAAGTTTGTTTATCTAATCATTATGATAAAACTTGAGCTGATTATCGTATTCGTTTGACTGCATCAATTGATTGCATTAAGTTTCTTTTGCGTCAAGGATTGACTTTTTGTGGTCATGATGAATCTAAGGAATCAGTAAATCAAATAAACTTTCTTAAACTCTTACAATTTCTTGCTGACCACAGTGAAGAGATCAATAAAGTTGTATTGTGGAATGCTCCTGAAAATCACAAATTGACATCACCAGTGATTCAAGGAGATATTATTAGTGCCATTGTGTTTGAGACAACAAATGGAATCATTAAAGAGATAGACGATGGACTATTTGCTATTTTAGTGGATAAGGCTCATGATATATCCATGAAAGAACAAATGGCTATTGTAATACGTTTTGTGGATGTTAGATGATTTATTATTAAGTGCTTTTTTGGTATTGTGCCTGTTAGTAATATTATTACTGCCTTATCACTTAAGGCGGTTATTGAGACTCTTTTTTCTAAACATGGATTAAGTATATCAAGTTTACGCGGGCAAGGTTATGATGGAGCTAGCAATATGCATGGAGAATTTAATGGTCTTAAAACTTTGATTATGATGAAGAATTAATCTGCTTTTTATATTCATTGTTTTGCTCATCAACTTCAGTTGACACTTGTAGATGTTGTAAAAAATCACTTGAAGATTGCTACATTCTTTGAGACTGTTACAATTTTGTCAAATGTTGTTAGAGCTTCGTACAAGCATAGAGACATGCTTCGAGATAAACAATTTGAAAAAGTTATCCAAGGAATTGGCAATGGTGAGATCTTGACTGGGACATATTTGAATCAAGAAACAACATTGAAACGGGTAGGAGACACACGTTGGGGTTCTCATTATGGTACACTTATGAGCCTCATTGCTTTATTTTCCTTAGTGATTATGTGTTTTTAGTTATCGAAAAGGATGGAACACTTGTAAAGCAAAGAGCTCAAGCCGATAATTTATTAATACTCATTTAATGTTTTGAATTTATATTCTCCTTGCACTTAATGAAAACTATCTTGAGAATTGTAAATGATTTGTCACAAGCATTACAGAAGAAAGACCAAGATATTATAAATGCCATGACTCCAGTTAAAGTAACCAAGCAACAACTCCAAACCATAAGAGATGATAGATGGGAATCATTGTTGAATGTTGTGTCTTTATTTTGTATTAAGCATAAGATCACCATCCCAAACATGAAAGACTTGTTTGTAGTTCAAGGAAGACGTCGCAATGTTGAAGAAAGTACAAATCTTCATTATTATCATGTTGAATTATTTTATGCAGTGATAGATTTGCAACTTTAAGAGTTGGATAACCGTTTTAATGAGGTGAATACAGAGTTATTGTTGTGTATGACTTGTCTTGATCCAAGCAATTTATTCTCTGCATATGATAAGAGCATGTTGCTTCAATTGCTAAGTTTTACCCCTCTGAGTTTCCAACATTAGAGTTAATAGCACTTGTGCATCAATTTGATAATTATATTTTGGATATGTGCTCCAACAACCAATTTTCTGAAGTTATGGGGGTTAGTGGGCTTGTTAAAAGATTGGTTCAATCGAAGAAGCATCGCACATATCCATTAGTATATTTGCTAGTGAAGTTGGCAATACTCTTACCTATTGTAACTGCTACTGTTGAAAGAGTATTTTTTGCAATGAAAATAATCAAGACTCAAATACGCAATCGATTGGGAGATAACTTAATAAATGATTGCTTGGTGACATATATTGAGAAAGACGTATTTGAGACCATTGACAATGAAGAAATTATTCAACATTTTCAGAATATGAAGTCTCGAAGAGGATTGTTATAAACAATAGTTACAATATCATGTTATTTTGGTATTTTGTTGTGTAAATGATATTAGATCTTTATATATGCTATTTTATTTTGTCGTATTTTTAGTACTTGAAAAAAAAAAATTTTACTTGAGCTCATACGTACGTACCCACTTGTTCCAATTTCTGGTTATGCCCTTGCTTAGCAGTGACTACCTATCACGCATAGAATGCATAAAAATTAAAGCATTGGCATGTCTTTATTACCCAATTTGTCCTGAGCCAAACCTGACCTTGGGCACCACCAAGTATTCAGACACCACTTTTCTAACTCTACTCATGCAAGACAACACTGGTGGTCTACATGATTGATGTGTCTCCTGTCCCTAGAGCTCTAATTGCAAATGTTGGAGATCTCATAAAGGTATATATATTATGTGTTGTAATATATATATATATATATATATATATATATATATATATATATATAGTTTCGCATCACGTGTTCATATATAGGATCACAAAAAAAACTCAACGACTTAGACTCTGCTTGTTCTTTTATTGAGCCGAAAAGTGGAGCATGAGCTCACTTATTGGGGTTGTTTATAATGAGTCAAGTGTACATGAATATTGTTCAAAGTCGATGGGATCAGGTAGTTTATTGAATACGACTAATAGAGTTGTAGATGTGCGACTCACCTAGGCTTTGACTCTTAACCACATGTTTTATAGGTTTTCTATAATTTGACAATTCTCATAGTTTCTTTCTTTTTATTGACAAAGAAAATAATAAAATATAAGAATTTGGCTCTTGTGCTTAAGCAAACATTAAATCTAAGGATCAAGTTTTCTCTTAAGCAAATAATTCTTTGAGATGGGTGTGTGTATCAATTAAAAAAAAGAAGTAATAATATATATATATATAAAATACTTAAAAATCAACAAAAAGATAGTGTTTTGCTGGATAAAGCACAAATTCTCTTTTTAAGCTTGTCAAGGGCGATCAAGCTTGAATAGTTTTCATCTCGAGTCTCAGCCAACTCAATTCATTTGCAGCGCTATATGTTTATGCATGGGGAAATTTTTAGAGAGTTTGCGATTATATAGTCCCGGTCAATCACAGACAAACACATCATCAAATATATCAATTTCATTTAATTTTGTTTTGTGATGTGCCAGAACCATGTAGTTCCGACCAATCTAATAATTTATGATTTTTATGATGTATTACATTATTCAAGTACTTCACTAACTAACTCCATATATTTTTTTCCCAAGACAAGTTCAAAAGTGTGGAGCAATGGGTGCTGGTTCAACCAGTGGGACCCAGGGTATCAGTTGTATGTTTCTAAGGTTGCATCCAAATCTTTTAGACCCATAAAGGAGCTTATGTTCCAAGATCAACCACCTCTATATAGAGAATTCATTTGCAATGAATACTATCAGTATTATAAATGTTTCCTCAGCCTTTCCTCATTATAAGCTTTGACAAGTTAACTATATATTGTTACTAATTACAGAAATTATAGAGGTTAATAAATAGTGTTACTCAGTTTCTAGAAGATCAATAATGCTCGAAAGTCATTATAAATGACCTGTAATATTAGAACGACTCATTTTGACAATGATTGTGGCAGAGATTTTTTTTTATTTTTAATGTTGTAAAAGTAGTACTGTTCATTTTGATCTGTAATAGTAGTAGTGCTCATTGTCAGCTATGTAATCTTTTTTTTTTAGTGAATTAAAAAAAATCATTTAATATCAACTATGTAATCTTGTTTGTTGTATTACAATTTCACTGGCTAGTAGTTTTTAATGATGTATGTCCATAGTTTACCTTGGACTCGGCTTAGGTTGGGCAGGAAAGGGAAATATTGAAGATACAATGAACCTCGAAATAAGAAAGAAATTGCACTATGTGCCGGTGATGGGTTGTTGGCTGACTAGCATGAGTCAGATGGCCGGGTTACATCGGGGGAATTAAACCGAAGACCTCCACTCGGGTCTCTAAAGCTTCATTGACTAATTTCAAAGATCATCTGAACTATTTCATAAGTTTGGGTTTGAGTTGAACCAAAGAGATTTGCTTCTTAAGAAATATAAGTCTAGGCCTTTCAGCTAATTTAACAGGATATAAAATAATTGTAAAGATGTCTTACATTAGAGTACATGTACTTTTTTCTCCCACAAATTCAAGCAATTTTATAGACGAAGAAACATGTACAATGAGTAAGGCAATAAAGGGATAGAACCCCAACCAAACAAGATGTAAGGCCTAGAGGTTCGGAAGCCCAAAAAACAAAGGGAATGCCCTAAGAAAGTCCAAGGAATTGGCCCAATCAGTAAGTTGACAAAATAAGGCCCATGGCCAAATCAAATAGCCTAACTAACAAATACACAAGTGATTATTAGCATAGGATATTCAACATTCCTCTGATCAGTGATTTGAGCTCCTACGGAACATCAAGCAGACTTGATTGATGGTGCATCAGGTGATCTTAGAAGGGGACGGATATGATCAAGAGGTACACCGATTCTTCAGGCAAGGATCTAGATGTAACACAATATTTGAGGACTCTAATGGAGAGCTTAGATGAGATGGAGAAAATTATCTTGTCAAGCATAGCATTTTGGGTGGAGGATTAATTCAAGTATAGTATTGCATTGCGTTCACTCCAAATATGGTATACTGAAGAAACCAAAGACATTTTGCAAATGGTGAATTGGGAGCAGTTTGATTTGCAGTGAAAACTTTCCCATTCAATTAGCATGTTCCATGAGGACGAAAAAAAATTGGATCGACATTTTTGTTAAATGTAATTCTAAATTGGGGTTGAGAAAGGGTATGAAAAGAAGTTAAGTGAGAGTGTAACTCACTATGAGAAAGATACAAAAAGTAGGGGTGTGGGAGTAGGGAGCCATTTCCTATCAAGGGTTAGAAGGCTCGACAGAGATGCTATACATAGGCCTGTTTGGCAGAGTTTTTTTTCAATTTTTACTCAAAAGAAAAAAAGTAGAAGCTAAATGAGGAAGCTGATACCCATCGGCTTACTTTGAACGCTCTTTTTGGACTCCAAAACTCTTTATCCTTACCAATCCAAACACTCTCCAAAATAATTTTTGAGCTTGAAAAGTCAAAAATCATTTTTCAAAAGCCAATCCAAACAAGGCCATAGTATGAGACAATGCCGAGGAATAGAGACTTTGCACCATATGAGATGAGACCAATTGACAGGCAATGAAGCAGGGGAGATAGATGAATAAATTGATCTCATAAAGAATTAGCCATTGGGGGATATGGTCCACCAAACTTGATTTGGAATAAAAGAATTAGGAGGGCTAAGTGCAAGAAGAGCAAGGAAGATGTTGGTTAATGCAAGGGGAAAACCTAATTAATTTCCTTGGATAAATGATCTCACTGAAGTTTTGAGAGTTATATTTAGGGATTCAAAAGTCGTAGTAAGAATTTCCCACAAAGCTAACCTTGTAAGGACCAGTTGTCATGCTAGAAGAAAGATTACTTGTCATTGCCAATCTTGTGTGAAAGAAGGGGCCTAACCATGGTGCCTGCGTTGTATGATTTTCCTTCGGCTTCAAGAACATTGCTGAGGAGTTTTCAAAAGTAAGAAATTTCTATCTTTGATAAGGTATGTCCAACACCACTAAGTCCAAATACCATGTTGGTTTCTTGATAAAAGAATCCCAATGTGCTTGATAATCTCTAGCTTTGTTCGGTAATTCTATATTGGGAATTCCAAATCTACCCTAACTTAAACCTTTAACCAGGCCACTTTAGCTCCTATTTTCTTTTATTCAATTATGTCCCAAACCAGAGGAAGCTTTTGAGGGTACTTGTAAGGTTAAACATAATGCTCTTACGTAATATACTTATAAACAATCCTAGCCAATATTAGGATGGACCTAACTTCCTGCATATAAAAGTCACCTACTAGATTAATGAAAGATTCTAGTAATTATTTTTCAGTGAGTGTTTTACAATCACTTACTTTCAATCTTGTTGAGGTCAATGGATTTGATATGTAACAAGAGATCAAATTAACTCCTTAGTAACTTATTTTTGACTTATTCTTTTTATCTTTGTTTTATTTAAATTTTTTTTATTAGCTATACATAGTAGATCAAAGATTTAGTTTCAACAACTCTGATTTATTGGATCTTTAACAAACCTTTCGTTGCTCTCTTGTTGTATATATACACACTTATTCTAATTAATAAAGAAGAGAGAAAAATAAGTTCATTCCTTCGAAAAATTTGTTATTGTATCAGAGCATCTTTAAGAGATAGTTAATCCAATTTGTTTTTCTTCTCTTTTCAGCAGCCATGACCACTAACTCAACTCCCATCACCGTTCAAAACACTAATGACCCTCATAACACCCTCATCACCATTAACGTGGCTGCACAAACCTCTCTTAAGCTCACCTCAAACAACTAAATCTCTTGGAAGTTACAATTTCAAACCTTATTCATTGGCTATGATCTCCTAGGCTATATTGATGGATCAAAACCATGTCTAGCAGCCACCCTCATCCAAAATAACACTACAGTACCCAATCCAGATTATATCATTTGGATTCAACAAGACCAACTAATCCTTAATACCATCATTGGCTCCCTCTCCCCAACAATTATTTCGTTTATTACTCAAGTCCAAATTGCTTGTAAAGCATGGAACATCTTGGCCACCACATATGCCAAGCCAACTTGAGGACCCATCAAACAGGTTAAAAGTCACTTAAAGAAAATCACAAAGGGTCCTGAAAGTGTCACTGAATTTTTGCAGGCAATAAAAGCACGAGCTGATGAATTTTCTCTTCTTGGAGCACCATTTGAGGTAGGGGATCTTACAGAGAAAATATTAGATGGACTCGGTGATGAATAAAAGGAATTAGTTCATGTTATTCAAGCCAGAGATTCCCTAATAACCTTTGAAGAGTTTCATGAATTGGTACCAATCCTCAACCTCTGGCATTAATAACACCTCCTGGTGACCCTCCAATAGTAATATAAATCGATCTTCAATATCAACAGGTGGCGGACCAACATATACTCCAAGAAATTGACCTTCCCGTCTATATCTCGGATACTGCCAGATCTGTAGGATACAAGGCCATACTGCAAAGAGATGTCCCTCATTTAGGCTAATACCCATTCCACAGTCTAACAACTCTAGTGCCCAATAAATCATTCTACAACACCATGGCAACCATGGGCCCATTATGCTGCTAGTTCTACTAACACTACCAATCCATCACGGCTCTTCGACAGTGGGCCCATGTTACATCTGACACACAAATCTCTTAATGCACACTCCATACAATGGCTCAAATGACAATATAATTGAAGATGACTCAGGTCTCCCAATCACTCATACCGGTTCTACTTTTCTAACCACTTCTAAAAACACTTTTCAATTAAATAATGTTTTATGTGTTCCTGATATGAAAAAAAAAAATAATCTCAATTCATTATTCTGTAACACAAACAAAGTTTCGATTGAATTCTTACCATTTACTTTTCTTATGAAGTAACTTCATATGGGGGCAACACTTCTAAATGGCAAAACTAAAGATAGTGTCTATGAGTGGTTGGTATCATCTCTAGTTATTGCATTTTTCAGCATAAAGACTTCTGCATCTGAGTGGCATCATAGATTAGGACATCCAGCTTCTTCCACTCTAAACACATTGTTTCCAGCAATAAACTAGGCTTAGATTCTTCTATGTCAGCTGATTTTTCTTATAATGCTTGCCTTTGTAATAAAAGTCATAAATTGTTATTTTCCAAATCCACACTTGTCTGTACTCACTGATTCGTGTGTGAGTGTGACTCAAAAAGTATACCAATTAAAAATTTTCACACTTCGCAATAGAACGAATTCCTTGCAGAATAGGGCTATCGAAAGGAATGGGTATCGTACCTCAGGGATTATGTTCTAACGAGTTGGAATACGGAACTAATTCTAATTAAATTTATAAGAAAAGAATTCTGATTTTTAAACTAATTAAAAAGATAAAATAAAATAAATCAAAGTAAACAAGATAGTGAAGATAATAGGAGAGAAATCTAGGGTGTTTGACTTCACCACTAACTCCACAATCAACGGTCAATTGAATCAACTATAGGGGAATTACATCATGCATAAGTGGTGTCGGTGGCTACAAGCTCACCTTCATCCGTCAAGAAGATAACATATGATTAAGGCTAAGCCATGGACTATCTTCGATTGGCATGGGCCATCTGCCTAACTACTCTAATCTAGGGTGCAGTATGGTTCATCTTCTCTAGGCATAATCCATCAAAGCTCATAACAATATATTCAGTGATTACCATTGTGTAATAATCTCTCTCATGATCACAGAAAACAAAAGAGATTGAGTTCAATAACAACAACTAAATATCTAAGACAAGATAAGAAATCATTGAGATTGAATTTACAAGACTTTTATTGCTCAATTCCTTAATAAGAATCCTCACAATTACACAATCTATGCATGTATATAAAGGTCCCCAATAATTAAAACAATCAAACCATTGATGCTTTGTTAGGGCTACATCAAAACCCTAGTGGATGAACTAGCCGCTCATGGTAGAAGAAGAAGCTTCAACTGTTGAGGAAGAAGACATCATCTTTCTGAATTACGCGTATGACTTCGTTCTCCAATGGCTCTGCAAATATGTTTCTGTTCTCTTCAGCCCTCTCAGACTCTCTCTGTGTTCTCTCCAATCTCTCTCAACTCAGCCTCCAAGTCTTCACTTTATTCCCCAAGAGAATACACCAAAGTCCTAATCCAATTAGGAATAAATTAGGGTTTCCCGCAGCACTAATCAGATGGGTTTTTCCTGCTGACTTCGGCTCGACTTTTGACCCACTAGAAGTCCGTTTTACAGAATTTTCGTGAAATACAAAAGTGTGCAGAATCAAATTTCATTCAACCCTTTGTGAAAATAATGTCGATTTGAGGCTCGGAAATAAGACTTCTGGTCCATTTTCCAAAACGGGATTAGGACTGCATTATGCGCAGATTTGGGCTTCAGGCCCGAAACCTTCTTAAGCAGCTATAATTCTCTTGGACCTCTTTCTTGGGCTGATTTGAGTTGAAATAAATGGTTGAGTGAATCTCCTTGATGTAGGCTTCATCTCACCATCTTGGATGTCTTCTTTAAAAACCCAAAATCACGGTTTTAACTGAAATAATCATTAAGGCCCTGAAAATACAGAAAACACTAAAACAAAGTAAAATTACAAAATAATCTATCACTAAGAGAATAAAATACATAAGTTAAGAGGCTAGAATGCGTAACATTCAACGCCTATCACACCCCCAAACTTACATATTGCTAGTCCCTTAGCAATAGAATAAAACAAAACTAAAACAAAGAAACTACTAAACACTAACTAAACTACCTAACTCCACTTTCGTGGGAGAAACGATTGCATTTAGCATATGCAACAAGCCTTTAAACCCCTAGGTTCCCCCTAGTGGACGAGTATAGTCTCGTGAAGGTTTCCAGAAATGTTACCCACAAACATTCAAAATTCTGTTTCAACATTAATTCAAGACGAAGATTACAATACATAGTTACAAACTTGCATTCAAGAATAATTTCAAACTTTCAAATTTTATAATTCAAACCAATGGTCCCCATGCATAATTCACATCAACATATCTCAAAATAATCAACTCTAGCTCCCTCGTGTAAAGTGAACTAGCAATCATCTCATGTAGCATAACCCAGCTCTGAATATATTAAGGCACATACCCCTTCAACTCACTAGCTCTCCTTATTGAAATCATATTTCCCAACATGCATACATGACTTTTTCATTTTTTTTTTCAATTCTTTTTTTTTCATTGCTTTATTGGTTGTGCAATGTCTTGATCTATTAAGCTTTCTGAAAGATCCATGTAGCAAGCTTTCAGTCAGTGGCTCCCAAACCAGATGGCTTTAGGGCACTAGGCTTTAAGATACCCCGAAGACCTAATTACTCGAATCAGTCAGGCTACAAATCAAGACAACCAATGCTCATCTTTTCTCACCCTTTCACTTTTGACGCGAACACTCCGTGCTTCCTGAGGCATAGAGGCCCGGTTACTCATGAAAAAGATCAAATTGATTTGCTTATTCATCACTTTTTTCTTTCTTTCTTTTTTTTTCATTGAAGTCAAGTAAAACACATTATCGGTACTCATTCTCAAGAGATACTAATTAATATCAAGCATATGTAACTCAATAACTCAAAACCAAAGTTTATACCCCACAAGACTATGCTAGTGTGTTTGTGCATGTAAGGAAACTAAAATTAATCACTTCAAAACATGTTATTGCAAACTATGATTAAAACCACTTAATTTAAACCACCGTTTCCAAAGATTTAAAATCTACTCAAAAATTGCAAGTTAAGCACCTACATAAAGTATTAATCATTTGAATGATGTCAAAACATTCTATCTAAAAATAAAACAAAATAAAATAAAGAAACAAACTAAGAAAATAAAATAAAATAAAATCTTAATACAAAAGAATTTCACACAAATTTTCCCCATATGCAATAAAGCACATAAATAGGCATCGCCTCACCCCCAAACTTAAACTGTACATTATCCTCAATGGACTATCAATCAAAGCAAAGAGAAGAGTAAGAACGATATTACCAAGAATCCGAAGAATAGTGGAAAGAAAATAGAGTACATCACGAGGACGAAGGCAATGCAAGCACACCCCTAAACTTGGATGTGAAAACCTGTCAAAACAAACCACTATACCCCAAAGATCAAGTGAAAATAGTATGGGTGAAAATAAATATGAAAGAGAAAAATCCTAAAAAAAATATTTTTTCATTTTTCCATTTTTTTTTTTTTTTTAAAAAAAAAAAATCTAACTACAAAAAGAAAAATAAAGAGAAAAATAAAAGCTAAAAATAAAATAAAATACAAAAGATGGTTACCTTCCTGTCAAGGATGTGGTGGTGACTGAGTATCTGGATCCAAGTTTGCTTGGCGCATCAGTGCACGCATCATCCTCCTCATCTCTAGTTGCTCTTGGCGAGTGTCACGAAAGTGATCCGCCATCTCTGCTCTCATTGCACCAAACTGTGTGGAGACCTCTGTCTGTAAGGTGCCAAACTGGGCTGTCAACCCAGCAATCTGCCCTTCTAAATATTGATAATCATGGCCACCAGCCTGTGCATGCACTTTCTCTTCCTCTGCCTCCATCTCTTCTTGACCGTCCACCGGTGGTGGTATATCTACATGCTCTCCTCCCTGGGCCAACCGAGATACCTCACCAGGCGCCGCTATGACTCTCTGGTGCATATGAGATCGACTCAGGTTCCAGTCATGCGTGCCATAATGAAGATCACGTGGAAAGGCAAGCTCGTCCTCATGGACTGCATACCCCTGTGACACAAGCAACTGATGAATAATGGTAGGGAATGGAAACTCCCAGTCACTTGCACTGTCTGGTGCCTTGGCCACAACTTTGGAATAGAATTTCTCCATCTGGCCCCAGATAATCTGTGGGAATGACAGCCAATGCCCAAAGGCAGTTTGGGTGCGACTTGTGATGTGACGCATGATTGGTTTCAGATGATTAACAAATAACTCGACAACACAATTGTAGATGACATTGCAACATGATATAGGTCTTAAGTCATTGAGGGGTAATGGATATGGGCATTTGGGTACTAAGAAGATACAAGAGTTGTTGATTTGCTTCAATAGTTTCCCATTTGAGAATTTCTCAAAAACAACCTTAGTAATGCTTTTACCAACAATGTGCCAAGTAGAATGGAAAAAATGAGCATTATTGCCATCTGAGCTTTGAGCTCTGTCATTTTTGGTGGACATCATGCAATTTTGAATTTCAAGGTCAGTAGGCTTGAATGAAAGAGGAAAGACCAAGTATGCAAAGACAGTTTTGGTAATAAATGGTTAAAGGATATCTTTTCTAAGGTAAAATGGTTGGGAATCACCTAGAAGTCCAGAAAAATGAGAGATGACCTCCATTTTGATCTCATTAACATCATTAATCATAGAACTAGAGGAAGATTGAATGCTGACAATTTTCTTTTTGTTGTTTCCGCAAGAGATTGCTTTGAAGAAATATGTTGAGTTGCTATCTCTTAGCTTCAACTATTTTTATCTTGATTTCTGCTTTAAAATGTTATATTTTACTTGTAGCAATTGAGTGTAGTTTAGAGTGAATGCCCTCTCTCTATGTCTTTAAAAGAGAGATCATGGGAGTTAGAGTCAATATCTACTTAGCAAGAATTCAGTTCGAGTGTGACTACTTTGGATTTAGATGACAAATCAACGAACCCTGATCTACAAATGGCTTTTAGCTCATTTTTTAACATTATCAGCTTTTGTGGTACTTGAAACATCAAATTCTAGTTAAACACCACATTTTTCCCCATCCCCTTATTTTGGTTACTTTTCGTCATCCAGACTTCATTAAGTCTATCAATTGGTACAATCACTAAGTCCCAAAAACTCCAAATCCATTGCAAAGGTGAAATTTTGTCATTCATAATCATTCTTAGTCAATTTCAACATCCAAGAGTGAAATTGCATCACTGGTCTTTGATAAGTGCACAAAACTTGCTATTTTATATCCTAAAATAAGTTTTTAATTCATCTTTTATTTTATTTAAAGGTTCTTATCTTTGCATTTTATGTTTTATAGGGGTTGATTTCCAAATAAGAAGAAAAGCAGCAAAAGAGGGCTAAAAAGGGTATATATAGCCAAAAGATGAACATAAGAAGAATTGTAGGAGAGATGGTATTCTGTGCGATCTACTTCACAAGAGGTCTCAAGTTCAAAACTTTGCCAAATATTTTGTACACGGCCACGTCTGCAGTCCAGAATTGAAATTAAAGATATGGAAATCAAATTTTAGATATTCAAATTCAAAATTTTGTATTTAAAATTTTTGTTTTTGAATTTTGAATTGGGTATTTCAAATTTGTATTTTGAATTTTGTATTTTAAATTTTTCCCACCTAAACCATTCCCCTCTAACTCTATAAATAGGGGGTCTTAGGGGATGGTGAAGGGAGTTAGAAATTGTAGAAAAAAATAAAGTGTAGTTGTAAATATATTTTTTTGTATTTATTTTCTTTTTCTTATAAACACAATTCTCAAGGGAGTGATGAAGCCACCATGGCTGAAGTATAGGTAAGTTGTTTTATTTTCTTGTCTACTTTTTCCTCCCAAGAGTATTCTTCTACTCTTCTATTCTGGATTTTATTTTCTAAAATTAGAGGAAGGATTTTTCGTGTTTGCCAAATAATGGTAATTCGAAGAATGCCTACCTCTGTTTACCTAGCCAATGTGCATCAGATTAAGTAAAGAAATGTCTCTCTTATATATAATCAAGTCATTCTTTTTTATTCCATATTTTCCTTCATCTTTCTAAGTTCTAATTGGATTGGTGAAGTGTATTGATTATTGGAGGAAAAACTATATAAGAATATTAGAAAATTTATTTATGTGGATTCATGGTAGTGGATTCCCTTCCCTTGAGATTTATTTTATTATTATAGTTTCATTTATTCATTATAATTCCAAAATAAAAAATGTTTTTTTAAAAAATAATTTTTATTCCATAAGTTAGTGTGTGAATTTGAGCTCATTCGAAATCTCACTTGAGAGTGGTTCGACCCTACTTACTACTATACAGTTTTTAGTAAAGTTTTTGCAGGTTTTATTATTTTTTGTACGAAATGTAGGAAAGCAATGACAAACATCCATTAATCTACACTCGTCAGTCTTATTCTTAAAATTAAGTTGTTATATATATATTTATTATTTTGTTGAAAAAAATTAAAAATTACCTTCAATTTTTTTTATCTTATTATTCTTCAACAACACCCCTTCTCAATTGAATTCCTGACTCTCTCAATGGCTATATGTTTCTTCTACACAACTGCACTGAGTGGACCCATAAATAATTATAAGCCTATATATTTATATAAAGGAACTCCCTGCACTCCTAACACATTTTGATAATGAAAGAGGTATCTTCACCCTTTGGATAGATTAATCCCTTTAGACATATATAAGGCCCTAACTCCACTCGTGGCTTTCAATGAAGGAGAGTTGAATATGACCTATATTTCTTTAACTAATTTATTTATTTTTACCTCACTATTAGAATATATTTCAAATTACCAGTCAAAACCAAGATATGTACGCCACCTTTATCACATTTCAAGCTATAATGTAATGATCACTTGTCAATGTTATCATAAAATTACAAAAAGCTCACTCAAACATGGACCAAAATACCCATGGCTAAAAATTTCTTTCTAAAGATTTGCTTGATCTGAAAATTTCACCACTTAGATCTAAAAATTTCACTACTTATAGATTTGCATTCTATATCTATATATATAGTGATTTTTTTTCCTTCTGATGTATTCTTTTCACTAGGATCTGACATCCAAAATCTATGTCAAACCCTACACTTCCATCTCCGACATCAACAATTTCGATCAATTGTCAAATTCTCTGCACCTTTTGGTATTCAACAAGTTTGGCAACATTAATGCCCTCATTCTGATGCTGTGTTGTTTCGCGGAGGTTCCATAGCTTGGTACCTCAAGTGGAAAACGTTGTGGTTCAATTTCTCACCTCAAAACCCTAACTTTATTTTCTCTCTCTAATTTAAGTCCTTGGAAATTTCTCTCTATGCAATTGAAAACCACAATCATCAAAAGTTGAAACCCACCATGATACCAATTTAATGGATATGTAATTTGTACACATATACACATTTAGAGAGAGAATCAATTAATTGCTTTTATTTTTTTCATTGAACCCATCACTAAATCTTTACAATCAAACAAATCATATAAGAGCTTCAAAACCAATTATTTCTCTCTCCAAGACCCCCAAATAGTGAAAAAATGACACCTAGTATGAAAATATATATGTGTGCATATATTTTTTTTCAAATCTGAAAATTAATATATATTTATTTCCAAAATCTTTGACACACATACATATATATATACATATATATCACACACAAACAGATGCAAGAGGGAAGAAGTGGACACATATATACATATAGTAGACACATATAAACACATACATATATATATGTGTGTAACTAGGGGTGCACACGGTACGGTTCCCCACGATTCTTGGTGGAACCGGAACTGGAACCGTTACCAATGGTTCCTGATTTTCAGAACTGGAACCGGAACCGTTAAGGGTTGGAACCGTGAGGAACCGAACCGCAGTTCTCTGTTCGATTTTGGTTCTGAACCGCGGTTCCTTAGGGATTTTTTTTTTAATGAAGCTTGAAAATACAAAATATATATATATATTCATTAAATAAATGTGAGACCTACAATCTAAAAATGGCACCCTATATATATATATATAATTATTATATATAATATATATACATTATATATAATTATTATATGTAATGTATATATATATATTATATATAGTTATTATATTCTATATATATACACATATTTAATATAAAATGGTTCCGGTTCCGGTTCGGTTCCAAGGAACCGTTACCCCAACGGTTCCGGTTCCAGTACAGTTCTACTAGTCCTGGAATCGGAACCGGAACCGTTGGTAATAGTTCCTAATTTTAGGAACCAGAACCGAAACCGTAGCCACGATTCGGTACGGTTCCCCTCGGTTCCGGTTCTGACGGTTCTTTGTGCACCCCTATGTGTAACTATTGTTTAGGGTTTTCGATGATGAATTTTTGAAGCAGTTGTCAAAAAGAAAATATTTTATCATAATCAGATTCTCTACTAGGTAATGGTAATGGCAAGATTGAGAACAAGGGGAGAGAAACGGCTGAAATTAATGTTAAGAAACAAAAAGAAAATGAGAAACCAAAAGAATAGATGGGTGATCATGTTTAGGCTACAACATTAACAATCGATTTATGGAAGTGTGTGCCTTTTTGGTAGTATGGGTTCGACGGTGCCCTTAATAAGTAAACCTTCAACACGTCCCCTCACGCGTGACCTTCTTTTATAATAAACTATTAATCATTTTTGTTAACGTCATCTACTCTAAAAACTTAAGTATGTTAGAGAGGATGCAACTTTAATATTTAAACATTCAACACGTCCCCTCATGCGTAACCTTCTTTTTTAGTCCAACACATGTTTCAATTTAAATTATCATGATAACAGTCAGGTTTGAACTCATGGTCTTGCCTCCTCTGATATCATGTTTACCACCATTTACTTTAAAAACTTAAGTTATTAGAGGAAGTGTTAACTTTAATATTTAAATCCTTCAACAATTTTGAATTTTGGAAAGAGATTTGTCTGGCCAATCTCTTTCCATATTGAGGCATACATGAATTAACAAATAATAACAACAAATTATTAATAATTCCCATCTCCAAATTGGGTTTGTCTAGCCAATCTCTTTCCTAGATCCCATTGATGGGAAGTGTGGAGCTTGATTATACTGTACACCTTGGCCCAACTTTGCCCCCGACCTGATTTTTTGAAGGGTATTTTGGTATTTTTCACACTTGTTATATAACCCTAAGAGAGGTGCCTATATATACAGTCTGAACTCTCTATAATTGTATACCATTTTTCTCATCATAGTAAAAATCTTGAAACATCAAGGACGTAGCCCTAGATTTTGGATGAACCTTGTACATCTGTTGTGAGATAAAAATTTGTAATTGGCATATTTCGATGATCAAAACGTGATTGATCGAGTTGTAATTTTTGGATTATTCTTTGTATCGATTATCGACATCTTTGAGCTGACACTCAAGTGCATGGAAGCTGGCGAATCAGTTAGAACAACATATAGTACAAGTAAGTATGGTGAAGACACTCTGTACTTTTTAGTTCCGAGCCTATTTTGAAAAACTAGGGTTTAAATGCAAAATTTAGGATTTTTCAAAGTAGGACCGGTCCCCAATATTTAGGATCGGTCCAACTTTTCTCGGCAGTTTAGTTTCTGTAGGTTTTCAAAAAGTCCCACCGGTCCTATTTATTTGGCACCGGTCCCACTTAGCCTGTTTTAAATAGGAAATAGATTTTGACGAAAATTCTGATTCCTATTGGGTTTGAAACTTCTAGGAAAGTTCTATTTTGGTATTCAACTTCTTTTCCAAGTAAAATTAGGACTTTCTTGCCTATATATATATGTATTCATATTTTCTCTACGAGAGAACCTGGAATATTATTTTTAAAGAGAGAAAGTATATACAATATATAATTAGGGCTTTATATTTTTAAGAACACACATCCATACTTCACGAGTAATATTTAGAATGGTGTTCTACTTCTGATTAGTTGCTCAGAGACTGCATCAAATCTATTTGCTGATCAGAACATTGGATTGAAGGTTCTTCGCTTGCTTGCTTGCTGAGGAAGAAAGGTGACCAGATTGCACTATGAAGGGAACAAAATACTTGCTGAGTATTTTGGTTCTTCCAGCAACCTTTCTGTAAGGATGGTGACGTTAGCCGGAAGTCTGCAGCAGTTGGACGTGTTGTCACAATCATAAGTCTGAGGTGTTCCGCATCAGATCCTTGACAGAGTGAAGAGGGGTGTGAGACTGAGACAGAGTCTGTTGTACTTTGCTTCATCATAGTGAATTGGTTCCTGAGGCGTGTCGTCTCCCTCCGTGGTTTTTTCCGTCTTGAGTTTCCACGTATATCTGGTGCATTATTTTCTTTACTTGCACTTTATTTATTTGCTTGCTTTAATTGTTTGATTAATTGGACTTAAAATTGAATTAATTAAAAATTAAGCAAATGAGCAAGTGATCCTATTCACCCCCCTCTAGGTTCTAAAATACTTTTCGCAACCGCTTTCGCACCGCGCAACTCACATCTGTGTGTCTTTGCTTGCGTGTTTGATCTTCTTTTCCATTAATTTTCTCATAACACCCATTGGCTTCCAAACACCATGACTGAGTCGATCCAAATTTGTGCCTTCAAGAGTAGTAATGGTTGCGAAGGTGTTAGAGCATTCGAATAAGAAGCTTTCGTTTATGGGTCCTCAGATTTTCATCCTAATTTTATGGCTCATGGACTTGAATCCGTTCTCAATGTCCAGTTCGTATAGTTTCATCTTTTTCTTAAATATATAAGCACACGTATGAATATATACAGATATATATAATGATGAATTATGGTTTAGTTTGTGATAGAACGATAGAGAGAGAGGGAGAGCGTCCTTTACAATACAAACACAAATAATACTTGGGGGTATAAAAGACTTTTCACTCTAAGAGATATTTGTTATATAATATGTTATTATAATGCAAGGGCATAACTGTCTTTTTACACTAAATATTAATATCGGTGAACTCACTAACGGGTTCAGGAGAGGTTAGAGTAATTGTCGATCAGTGTATTTAATTCAAATTTAATTTGTTGATGTGGTATATCTTGTATCATTGGATGATATGTTCAGAAATCCATGCAAGGAGGTTTTAGAGGAGAGGAGTCAAATCAATTTCACAGCAAGAGCAACATAACGGATTTTTTCATTATTTAGGTATAGCTGGAATAATTTGAAGGGTGGGGTTGGAATGGGAAGTTCCAAACAGTATCATTTTTATACCATATATTTCCTTTGATGGTTGGCCAGCCCTTGGCAGTTACTGTTGTATGGGCTGAGGGCATATCATTTTCAATGTAGGTATACCATTTATAAGTTGGCGAGTGCATGTATCAGAAGAATGATTTATTGATGCTCCAACTTTGAACAACCTTATGAGACGAGGAATGTATTTATTGATGTTCCAAAATTTAACGTGAGTTGAGGAATGCAATTACCGAAGGTAATTGACATTGCAAAAAAGGAAAGATAAAGAAAAAAAAAGAAGAAGGGATTATCTTTCGCTTCTTTTGCACCATGGGCACATTGAGAAGAAAAACCTACAAGAATGGGTATAAAATAGCAACTCTATCAAGTATCAGCAAAAACCAACCCCTCTCTCTCTCTCTCTCTCACACACACACACACACACACAAAATGGTGTAAAGAGTCTAAAAGACCAAGTTGACATGGTCATGCATATGCATAGTAGGTATCTGCTTCTGAGAGGATTTAGTAGGCAGATGGTATTTGATCACATGAGCTCTATATATTCATTTACTGATAGAAAGCAATCACCAATCAGCATGCTCATCATTGATGAGGGAAAAAATTATTTTTTTTTTTTTTGTCTTTTCTAAGCAAACTCTTGAATTAATGCATTAAGGAGAAAAAGCGAATTCATGTCCCGATCTCATTTATTTGAAAAAGAGTAATGATATGCACAATAAAAGTTAACATTTTTGAAAAGGAGTAATGATATGTACAATAAAAGTTAACGTTAAATAAGAAATCGAATTACTTTTCATCCATGAGATAGTACACATGAGACCCAAATATTTATTCCACAATATTCAATAGATGAAAAAACATTCGACTACTCATTCAGTAATAGCTTTCACTATATTAATTATTTTCTTTTGAAGAAAAAAAGACAAGAATGATGATAAATAAATTTGAGGAGCTATAGTAGCAATGATATAGAAAGGTAGAGAAATGGAGGTAAAGAGAAAGAGGAAGCGGGAGTTGAGATGTCATCCTATCGAAGAAATAATATTTGCAATTTTTATTTTTTAATTTGCACTTCACTTTCAAATCGAAATAACATTAACTTTTGAAAATCAAGTATCAAGAGTATTTTTAACATATAATTTTAAAAATAGAAAAATGTGCATTTATCAAAAGAATGATTGTGAATATCATCATAATATTATGAAGTCTAGCTCTATTAATGTTTGAAGTTATATCAATTTTATTGAAAAATAATTGTTTATTTCTTTTAAGATATTTTAATATTTTCGTTCATTAAAAAGTATAATATAGATTTTATTAATTTTTTGAAAAAAAAATTGAAAATCTCATTTTATTAAGAGTTTGGAGAAAAGAGAAAATGGATGGGAAGATTGGAGTAGGAAAGAATTTAAATTTTGATAAAGATGAAAAAAGAGTGACAGAAAGTCACTGCAGTTTGATTAATCATTTATTTTTAAAAATAAAAGATATTTAGAGGTGATGAAAGAATCTCATCATCATAACTCCTTCATTTTTGGTATTTATTCTTTATATACAATCATTTAATTTTTAATGTTTTAACTCAACTGAACTAGTGGATGATAGTTTGATAGAATTTGGTTTACATAAAATAATAAGGATTACGCTCACACCACCGCCTGACCCAGAACCTATATATAAGTTAGGGTTTCCCCAAATTTCATTACAACGGTAACCCGTGTTCTCGTGATCACACCCTTTTCGTTCTCTTGGTCTTCTGTCAGATCTGCCATTTCGATCTCTCAACGATCTGATGATCTTGAGGGTTCGATTCAGAGGTTCTGCAATGGTCTTGAGTGTTCGATTCTGTAATCTGTCGACCTTTCTAGACCCTGTGATTTGTTATCAGAGGTCCGGCACAAGGTATAATTTTATTTATTTGTTGTAGTCTTTGATTTTGTTTTGCTGTAGTCTTTGATTTTGTTTTGTTGTTGTCAGAGGACGGTCTCAAGGTATAAGAATTTTATTTGTAGTCATTGATTTTGTTTTGTTGTGATTTGTTTTAAGATGTAAAGGCATCGGGACAAAGCCCTAATTTTGTTGGGTTCTGTCTCGGTGGATGTGCCCGGGTTCCCATAAATACTTGGAGAGAGTCTTGGAGATGATCCATTTTGCATACATTTTTTGGGTGAAAATTCATAAATCCACTATATTTAATTCATTTCTTTACCATTTCTCAGTCATTCTAAATACTTGTATAAGGTGGTGGGTTATGATTGGCTTTTTTGGTGGTTCTACTCTAATTTTTTATATAATTTTGCATTGAATTTATTTTAATAAATAATTGCAAGTAGTTTGATAAAATTTTACTTTTGTATTAAGCACTATAAATGGAAGGATTGAAATTGATTAATTATTGAGGTATATTAGAACAATATATTATATTAAAAAATGATAATTTCTTTACATGTATAAATGAGTATATGTAGTACTTATACTAGTCATCTATTCTCTTCCTATATTATTGTGCTGAATTTGTATTCTACCATATCTTCTAGTCTAATGTTACAATTTTGTATAAAATATTTTCCATTTGGGTAATTACCCACCTTTCCTGAAGCATAACATAATTACACTGGCTTCTCCCATTGATTAAAAAATGACTTGGTCCTCCCCTATTGTTGGTACTCTCCTACAAATCTCTCTCCAACATTAGCCACCAACAACACACAAGAATTTCCGACCGAAATGTTGTTAGTGGCCGCCAGTATAATATTTGAATCAATAAGGGAGGTCAGTGTAGTTGTGTTATTCTTGAAGGAAGCTTATGTAATTTATTTTTTATATTGCTGTTTCGCATTTTATGTGTTGTACCTTGTATTATTTAAACAAATTTCTCTTCATGTTAAAGACTTCTATATGAAGATTCGGAAGCTCGATGGTAGGAGCGCTCAGATCTAATGATGTGAGAGGCTGGTGGTTCAAATCCACCCGGATCTATTTGATAATAGAAATAATGCGTGAAGTTGCTTTTTTCTTTAAAAGTGAATGCAGTGGCTACTTTATTTATTATTTTTTGTTTTGTTTTGTGTTTGTGTTTGTGTTTGTGTGCACACGCCACTCTATGTTGGATGCCCTTAATGGATTTTGCAATCCAGACTAAATTTGCACTTGGTTGCAGTTCTATTCTGAACTTTACAGTTTCAAAATTTACCAATGTTACTTCCGAAATTTAAGTTGCGTTTGAATTAATCCCTCCTAAATTTTCAAATGTGGAACATTTTTAGAATTGACAAGATTTTTTGCTGCACTTTGATTGTATTATTTGAAAACTGTTTTTAGTTACTTTTAAAGAACTACATGCTTGAGAATAGTTCTTAACAATTTTTTAAAGAAGAATATATTAAACTTGTTTTTCAACTCTATTTTTGGAGGTTCTCTTTGTGCGTATGTGTGTGTGTCCCTATGAGTTTCTCATTTAAAACATACTTTTAATTTCTTTTCGTTTTTCTTTGATGATAACATGAGAGTAAAAGGAAGGAAATAGCATTGCGGACAATCCTTGCTACCTTGAAAGCAAGTGTGTTGTGGGTTGTTTAATGTCCGCTAGACAGCAAGTTTTTTCCGGTAAATCACTAAACTGCAGGTTTCTCATTTGAAATCCCTGAAGTTCATTTATTTATTTATTTTGTTTCTTTTCGTTTTTTTGATAGACAAACAAGTAAACCAATCATGTGGTACTTCATTGTAATATTTTTGCAGGTTTCTTGTTTGTTCTATTTCTTTTTCTGCATCGGTTATAGAATGTGAATGGAGCAACTCTTTAGGTCAATACTTGCGTTCTCTCTTTGTTTGTGTGTGTGTAAAGTAGGTCAATACTTGTTTGTAATATTTTTGCAGGTTTCTTGTTTGTTCTATTTCTTTTTCTGCACCGGTTATAGAATGTGAATGGAGCAACTCTTTAGGTCAATACTTGCGTTCTCTATTTCTTTGTGTGTGTGTAAAGTAGGTACAATAATTCAAGTTTAGCAGTTATACTTCTATGAAATCAAGACACTACTACATAAATGGAATTATGAACCTTCCACATTCATATGTACTTATTTGGCGAAATGCTTCAGTAACGGGACATGTGGATACTGTCAGCTGTCAACCCACACCATCCAATGGTGCAAGGTCTCCATCTGGTGGTTGGATGGTCTACAGAATTCCTATCTCTATGTTCTTAAAAATTTATAAACAAACTGATGTTCAGGTTTTTCAGAGTGTTTCTGCTTTTATTTTGGTCTAGTGGTTAATAGAAATTGAAAGATAAAAATAGGCTGACAGGAAGCAATGAATTTTTAAATTATTTATTCATAGAACAAGTGTTCTGTTTTCTGGTTGCTTTCAAAATCGTTGTCTTGCCACCAATACACATCTGCATATTTTTATTTATTTATTTATATATATAACTCCAATATATTACCTTTTTTTTTATAACTCCAATATACCTACATTTTGATACTGTATAATTTCATATCTTCGTTTTGTTCAATTCTTTTTGGACGTTCTGCTGTTTTGATTCTCAAATGAGAGAGGGATTGTAAGTGCAGGAAGGAAGAGCTCATTAGAACTAAGGCTTTATGTTCCACAACCCGAGAAATTTTTGCATAGCACCTCTAGTTTTTCAATTGCCAAGGAAATTTTTTAACAATAATCTTTTTGCTTCATGGTGCTGATTGTTTATTGGCATCTGATCAAATGGTAGCTGAACAAATCATTGCTTGATAGATGGAGCACAATTATATGATAGCTTCATTACATACAATGGGAAATCAAAGGCTTAGATATGGGCGGATACTTGATAAAACAATAAAACTGTTTATGGCCAGACAGTATTTTTAGGAATCTGAGTTCATGGCCAAAGCCAGATAGAACACTTTAGAACTAACCTTAGCTGCACAAATTTCATGAAGTTTTAATGTTTAGCATTCATTTGGTAGTGTATATATTTAGACACTTCACAAACACAGCTAGTTGGTACTGCGAAACCAAATATATTGCAATAATAGGTAAGAACCCCAAAGTCCATATAATTTCTGTCATGCATGTCTTGTTTGAATCACTGCTGTGAACTTTGAATTGTGCTACAAATAAATGTGCTTCACACATTCATATCTCTTTCATATCTAAGTCAGCGATTGTTATCACACAGCTATGTCAATTATATCCAATAAGAGTTGCTCAAATGTAAGGCTACATTTGCTATGTGGTAATGGAATGCAGGTGGTAATGGGGATCCTCATTCCAACATTTTTGTCCCAACAATCTGTAAATCAGTTGGTTTGTATCTTATTTTGCTGTTAACATTGAACTACATTGCAACTAGATATATGCTTCAAAGCACAATAGCTGTTTAAAGCGGAAGCTGTATTTGTATTTGGGATTCTAAAGCCTGTGCAGTTGCCTTTAGGGATCGAAGTTGGATGAATTTCTAGTTGTTCCTTCCATCAGCATTATCGAACCACATTAGCAATTCAGAAGAACTGATTAAAATTAATCTCTCCTGAAAATTATGTTAGATATCTAGCAAGTGCATTATTTTTATCCATTTGTTTGTATTTTAATTTGTCCCCGATTTTTTTTGTTTTATTATTATTTTGTAGAATATCACTGCACTTATGTTTTTTATACCCTTTTATTATTATATATTGTATCATATCCACTGATGATCTGGTGAGTATTTCTGGTTGCATTGTATTTGTGGATACAAATGCTTATGTTGTTTATGTACCTTATTTTTAGAGTGAAGGCTCCATGTACTGATTATCTCAACCTATCTTTCAATGGTTAGAATAGTCATGGTATTCAGAGAGAGTTACTCTCTCTGAAGTGTCAGCTTGAGGTTCTGAAGGTGATTGTGATGGCAGCTGTATAAGATTGCAGGTTGTCATATTAAGGTGTTGGATTAGACGGATCAGAGGAAAATATTGATTGAAACAAAAATTAAGTTGCATTCTTTTGATATGTTTATTAAGTTACTGATCAAGCACATCAAAGACTATAGAATATGATCCCCTACTGATGAGCTGATGGAATTCAATAGTCTTTGATGTACTTGATTTGGTTGGAGTTTCATGGCTGCACTGATCTTGTTGTAAATTATAGACAAGTCAGCCTAATACCTTCCTTTGATATCATTGCCAAGAGGGAAAGCTATACATTTTGTGATTTTCTCAATTTCTTGCCAATGATCTCCTTTCTTTCTTTCTATTGGCTTGAACCATCTTCACTGAACTTATAGAAAGAGCCAAATGGCTACTAAGGATCACGTGGAATCAGGAGACCATGATGGTGCTGGTTGAGTCTAATTTCTTGGATTGGCATTATTTAAATCCTATTGGCATCAGCTTTCTTTTTCTGTTGGAACAGGTTACAACTGATCACTCTTCTTTCTAGCCTTCTTTTGCTGGCCATGTTGAATGCTTTACTTAGTTCAGGCGGTTTTGACCTTCAGTATTCCTTTTATGCTTCTTTGCCATAGTTATAATTATTATTATTTTTGATAAGTTAATTTTCAAGGCACATTTTCTTTAATTTCTTCTGTTAGAATTTTTGTGTGTAAACCCAGTTACCTGCTTCTCACTATTTTCAGCATCTTCATTATCCTTGGTTTAGATTTTGTTTTGTGTATTTTTTTTTTCTTTCTAATTTTATTGCTGAAGTATATTGCATCTTGGATCTATTTATTTTTAATTTTTTTAAACATTTTTTGTGGGTAATGATAGCTCATTTTGGGGTGGTGCTGTGATTTTGAATTTGTATTCAATGATTTTTTTCTTGCTTATGATTTTTTTTTAATAAAAAATTTCAATATTTACTGGCAGAAAGTCACATGTTCCTGATGCATTATTGAGACTGATGTTTCAATTGGGATGTGCCTGCTTCTAATTTCTAAACATGCAACTTTTAAGTTCTGATCAAGAGGACGTTAAATGAATGGTTTGTCCTAATTTTTTGCCAGTAAACTAAAAGTATGTGTACCTTGAAAAAGTCTGAGATTGTTTCTTCGGTGTCTCTCTGTCACCAATGTTTCAGGTGACAACAGCTTGCGTGTTTAGTATTTGTTCTTAAATTTAATATATATATATATATATATATATACATATATTTCTGGTAGTGAATATGGTAACAAGTTTGACTAATTTCAATTGCTTTTTGAGTGGGTGCTGCAATTTGCATATTTTTTCACCACAAAGACGTGGGACGATGAATAGGAAAATTGGAATATACTATTTGATATGGTGATTGCTTTCTTCGTTATTTTAATATTATTATTTTTTTCTTTCTTTTTGTAATACATTTTTGTTGGCGTGACATGTTTTACTGAATGAGGAAGTGGACATGGAACTACTTCAAGCCTTTTCTATCTTCAAGTATACGAGCCCACATCTAACAGTTAGACAACAAACGGTAAAGTTGTGCATGAAACCATAGCATTGTTTCTAAGCATAGTGGTTAGTCAACAAGTTATGACATGCCATGTTTTTAACTGATGGATTTGGCTCGTAGATGCTTGGAGAGAGAGGCTTGGAGACTACTGTTCTGTGTACATTTTTTTGGTTAAAAATTCACAAATCCACTATATTTAACTCATTTCTTTACTATTTATCAGTCTAACTCATTTTCACAGTAATTAATAATGCAAATAGTTGTATACGTGGTGGGTTATGATTGGCAATTTTTGGCACTTCTACTCTATTTTATCGCAAGTACTTTGATAAAATTTTACTTTTGTATTAAGGACTAGAAGTGGAAGGATTGAAATTGATTGATTATTGAGATATATTTGAACAACATATTATATTAAAGAATGAATTACTTTACATTTATATATGAGTAAATGTAAAGTAATTATCATTCCTGTTCCCTTCCTATATTATTGTGTTTAATTTGTATTTTCCATGTCTTCTAGTCTAATGTTATATTTTTGTATAAAATGTTTTGTATTTGGGTAATTACCCCACCTATCCTGAAGCATAACATAATTAAACCGGCTTCTCCGTTGATTACAAAATTACTTGGTTCCGCCCTATTGTTGGTACTTTCCTACAAATCTCTCTCCTTTATTAGCAGACAACCAAAATATTGTAACTACTGAGGGGGAAATTTTAGAACTACACTTGACAATTTTCAACGGAAATGCCGTTCGCGGCCAGTGTAATATTTGAATCAATAAGGGAGGCCGATGTAATTATGTTATTCCTGAACGAAGCTAATGTAATTTATTATTTATATTGTTGTTTCACATTTTATCTGTTGTACCTTGCATTATTTAAACAAATTTCTCTTATTGTTAAAACATATTCTGTATGAAGATTCAGAAGCTCGAAGCTTTTTTCTTAAAAACCAAATGCGGTGGCTACTTTTTTCTATTTTTATTTATTTTTTGTCTTTTGTTTTTGTGTGCCATTCTATGTTGGATGTCCATAATCAGTTTTGCAATGCAGAGTAAATTTTCACTTGCTTGTAGTTCTATGAAGAACTCTACAGTTTCAAAATTTACCAGTGTTACTTCCGAAATTTAATTTGCATTTGAATTAATGCCTCTTAAATTTTCAAATTTGGAACATTTTTATGTGCTCTTTGATTTTTTTATTTGAAAACTGTTTTTAATTACTTTTAAAGAACTATATGCTGGAGAACAGTTCTTAACAATTTTTTAAAGCAAACTATTTTAAAAATGTTTTGCAACTCTATTTTTGGAGTCTCTGTGTTTGTGTGTGTGTGTCACCCTATGAGTTTCTAATTTAAAACAGACTTCTAATTTCTTTTGGTTTTCCTTTGATGGTAACATGAGAGTAAAAAGGAAGGAATAGCTTCGAGGACAATCCTTGCTACCTTGACAACAAGTGTGTTGTGGACTGTTTTAAGTCAACTAAACTGCAGGTTTTTTCGGTAAATCACTAAACTGTAGGTTTCCCAATGGAAACTAAGCGAAGATGTCTACTTTCCAGAGGTACATGCACCATATATTTTATAATTATGTATATTTTATTTTCTGCCATCAAGCATGATGTTGTAGACACCTAGCTAAATCAATTTTAACTGGAGAAGCAACAGATTCTAGGTTCCTTCCAATCAGTGGCATGGAATCCATAGTTTTATCTCTGGGATTACTTTTTTAGTTGCTTCCATAGTTAGATCTTTTAAACTATTTGTGAAGTTCTTTATCAACATTTGGCTTAAAATATGTGTTGGACCCATTGACGCTGACTCCTTTTGGAAGAGGTAATGGTTCAATTATGAGTAAGCTAATGCGTGTAGATGCTAGATGCACATGTTGAGAATGAGTAAAGTAATTATTTACTAGCCACAGTATATGCAGGATCCTATGCCCCTAATAACATTTTCATTGCTTGTTTTCATTTATCCTAAATTACACATTTGTCTTGTTTATTGGGTGAAAAAAGCTATGGTAAGGGTACTGGCACTTGGGCTTTTGTACTCATCCATTGGATCGTTGGTGTCAAGATCTCAATATAAATCATGAGTATGCCGAGCTCAAGGTGAGTTCCCATGGCGTGAGTGCCTTTATCACTGACTTAGTCGTTTGAACGAAATAGGATCATAAATATATGGCTAGAAATTCAATAAACACTTGACTGGCTTATTTCTACTTCATTTTTGTATTAGCACTGATAATTTTCATACTTAGTGATCATTTTTGCTGTACGGAGTTGGTTTTTCTATGTACAGGGCAGTTTGTTTAAGGTACTTTGTATTATATTGGGTAATTGAATTTTTTAATGATATTAGTTGTATTGGGTGGAAGTTACTTGAATGGCTGCCTAGGTATTGTTTTCGCCTGCTGCCGCTGGAGGTAGATGCTTCTGGAGTTAATAGCTTGCGGACAATTCCTAGGGATGACAATTTCTTCTGACCCGGTGGATTTCGCCCCATCCTGCTCTTAATGGAACAGGATGGGAAGCCTATTTTTGTAGAAGAGGCAGGTATGGGTTTTGAGGGATGAACCCAAGCAGGGAACGGCGTTTTTTTTTTTTTTAATCTTAGAGCTAGGCCTAGGGTTTCCTCTTAAGACTCAAACTTAGATCACTGCCTCTCTCACACGATCTCCCCAACACCCCCACCCCCCCCACTTACCCTCTACTCCACTTGGACAGGCGATCTGCCGAGAAACTACAGTCCAAGACAGTCTGGAATCGACAACCAACAGGCCAACACAGACCAAGACTCAAGCTTGTACACTTATTCTATTTTAGGCAAATCTTCCTGATTTTTCAGAGGAAGGACTTGAAATATTCTTTGTTTTTTGGTTTGCTAACTTTGCTTTGATTCTAGTGTTCTTCGAAAGAATCAACTTTGTTTTTTCACGGCAAAGTTGGAAGTTTGTATTGTTTCTTTCCGATTTTTGTATTTGATTGTATCATCTTCTTCGATTGTGATTCATTAGTTTTTGACTCATCTTTTAAAACTAGCGGGTTCATATCTCATGAACCTGTCCGATCCTGACCCGTCCCCCAATATAAATAGGACAGGGCAGGGCGGGTTAAGTATCTTGTTTATAAATCTGAATGGGTTATGAGAGTGAAACCTGCCCCGGTATGGGACGAGGATTGGACGTTTCTTTTGCTTAACGGAACGGGTAGGTTATGGCTGTCCCAATCCTGCCCTATTGCCGTCCCTAGCAATTCCCAAAGGTTCAGGAGATTGGAGGTGCTGAAGGATGGAAAGGTAACAAATCTCTGAGCTGGTTTCTTTTGAGTCTCTGTATCACCAGTGTTCAGGGTGAAATTCACATGCTTGGTTATCAATGAATTTTGTTGAGTTCAGTCATTTCCCTTTTGGTAATTGATTAATGTATTATTTTTGGCTTGTAATAAGTTTGACTTTGCTATTTGAGAGGATGTGAGAACTTATTTGCATGACTTTGCCCTGAGAGGATGTAACAACTTATCTACACCACATTACTGTGGTGAAGAGGGAATATAGTATCTGACTAACGTAATTGTTTTTATGTTTCTTAATTAGTTAAGATAAGGTTTAGTTGAGTTCCATTTTTGTTGGTTAGGTATACGGAAGTCGAACAATATGGTTTAATGTGTTATATCGAGTGAAGAAGTGAGCATGGATCCTTTCCAAGCCTTTACAAGTATTCACAGTCCACATCCAACGATTAGGAACCGACAGATAAAATTGTGCATGAAACCATAGCATGATGGGTACTTAACAGGTGATGGCATGGCATGGCATTGAATTTAGTCTTGTGATGCTTGGAGAGAAAAAGACTTGGAAACCATCCGTTCCTAGATGGGAGAAAAAAATGTTCTGCTTGTGAAATTTAATGCTTTTAGACAATGAACTTGTCTTAATTTGATTGACTATTGAATATATTAAAATAAGATTAAGATGACGATAATTACTTTTCATTTATACTCGAGGATTTAGCATCTATATTAATCATCTTTTCGCTTCCTGTATTGTGCTAAAGGTATATCATACCATATCTTCTAGTCTAATTGTATTTTTTTTATTCGATGTTTTTTATTTGGTAAATTGTACTTGCCTCGCTTGATGCATGGCATAATTACTCTGGCTTCTCCAATTGATTAAAATTTTAATTGGTTCACCACTATTGTTGGTACGCTTTAACAATTCTCTATGTTAGCGGGCAACGAAAATATTATAGCTTCTGAGGGCAAAAATGTAAAATTACACTTCTCTAGATGATTTCCAATGGTGCCAATATAATTTTTGGATCAATAGAAGGGGTTAGACCTGAAGAGAGGTTAATGTAATTTACTTTTTATATTGTTGTTTCGAATTTATGTGCTTAAGCAAATTTCTCATGTTGTAGAGAACATTTTGTATCAAGATCCGGAAGCTCAAAGATGGTAAGAGCTCAGGTCTCTGATTTTTTAGAGGCTGGTGGTTCGAATCCACCAATTATAGAAATAATGAGTGAAATTACATCTTTTTTAAAAATGAGAAAAAGAAATCACCGGCCATTTAATTCTGTTTCTTCATTGTGCAACTATTCCTTGGCTGCTTAAAAGGGGGTTTTCAATTTGAATTAATTTTGCCGTTGGTTGCAGTTCTGTGAAGAAGACTACTTTTCAAAGAAGACTACATTTTAAAATTGTGCTCCAACTCTACTTTTGGAGGCTCTCTCTCTCACCCCGGCCGGGCCTGCCCTCTCCGAGTTTCTAATTTAAAACAGAAGATCAAGAGAGTAAAAATCTCTTATCTTTACAGCAAGAGTGCCACCAGTTTTAAATTTGCTAAACTGCACTCCGTTCTATGATCTGATTTCAAAATAATTTATAACAAATATTTCCTGTTGGAATCTAAAAAAAAAAATTGTGACAAACAAACAAGTAGACCAGTTATTTTGTATTTCATTGTTATATATATATGTGTGTGTGTGTGTGCCATTTCCCTTTGGATCAGCTGACTCTAAATTGGGTTGCCTTCCCCAGTTTTCTACTGTCTCCATTTGGAATCAAGATCGAACAGCGATCAACTGGTTTTGACTTTGTTACTGCTTGGTCTTATTTTTATGCTTCTAAGTTGCAGCTTATTTTGTACGTATTAATATTTTGTTGACCTATGCTACGCATGTGTTGTTGTAGCCTATCTTGCTTGATGTAGGTCAGCGGTTATGGCTTGTAATGTGATTAATCATGCAGCCTTTTGTCCAGCATTGTAAAATCCGCTTTAGACCGTTTTTAGTAAAGTCTTTTGAAAAGCCTGAAGTCTTTATATTATACGGGTCCTATCTATACAGGTCCCTTCGTTTCTAAATGCAGGTAACATATATTCACCTCCAACATTATGATTTGTTTTTGTCACTTGTTCCTCTTAACTTCTATTATCTTCCTTCTGGTTTCCTTTTTTATATAATTCATTATTTTTTTCACAACGCCATCATTCAAGATGTTATGGAATGTGATCTCTCTGATTTGTTGCATTATGCTCGTGGTTTGTTTTATTCCATTTCTTCTTCTACACCGGTGAATTTAGCTATTGCAGTATGCCAGTATCCATTAATGACTAATTCAGTATTTTCTTGTTTAAAAGTATATAGGAAACGTAATGTTTGATTAGTTGTTGACTCAATGTGAATTGAGTAACTCTCGAGGACAATATTTGGTTGAATAGTGGTAAGAGTAGTTCAAGTTGGGTAGCCATTACACTTTTATGAAATTAAGAAACGACCATTTAATTGGAAGAACGATACTTTCACGTCATATGTACTTTTTCTAGGTCAAATGCTTCAGACAGTCCCGGGACACGTGAAGACTGTCAGCTGTTGACACACACCATCTAATGGTGCACGGTCTCCATCCAATGCATGGACAACTGTCTACAGCATTTCTCTCTCTCTCTCTTCCCCCATTAAAATTTACACACGTAGTGATGTTCAACTTTTTCTTAAGTGGTTTCTTCTATTAGTTTGGTCCAGTGGTTACTAGAAATAAGAAGATTAAAATAGAAAGACACAGATCATAATGAATTTGTAAATTGTTTATTCATGAGCACATTATCTTCCCTTTTTATTTCTTCGTTTTCAATTCTCTTTGTTTATTCTGCTGTTCTGATTTGCAAATGAGAGGGGGATGTTATGTTCAGGAAGGAAGAGCTCATTAGAACCAAGGCTTTGTGTTCCACCAACCAGAGAAATTATTGCATAACACCTCTAGTTTTCGAATTGCCAAGGAAAATTATAAAGAAGGTTTTTTTGCTTCATGGCGTTGATCACTTATTGGCATCAGATCAAATGGTCGCTGAACGGACCATTGCTTGATTGATGGGGAGCACCATTATGTGAGAGCTTAATTGACTACAATGAGAAATCAAAGGCTTAGATATGGGTTAATACTTAAAAAACTACTTATGGCCAGATAGAATTCTTAAGAATCTGATGGTCATGGCCAAAGCTAGAAGAATACTTTAGAATTAAGCCTAGCTCCTTGAATTTCATGAAGTTATGTCAAGCACTCGTTTGGTAAATATGTAAAGCCTTCACAAGGTACCGAGCAACCAACACAATATATTGCAATAATAGGTAAGAACCCCGATATCATATAATTGTTGATATGCAGACGTTGTTTGAAGCACTGCAGTGAACATTGAATTGTGCTACAAATAAATGTGCTTCACAAATGGATATCTCTTTCCAATTTAGACATGCTGATGTCAACGACTGTTATCATACTACTATTTTAATTAGATATCAGCAAGAGTAGCTCAAATTTAACGGTGAAGGGGATCCTCATTGCAACAACCTCTTCCCGATAATCTGTATATCCATTAGTTTCTATCTTATTTTGCTGTGTACATTGAACTAAGCTGTGAATAGGTATATGCTTCAAGCTCAGTCGCTGTTTAGAGCCGAAGGAACTCTATTTGGGATTCTATAGCCTATGCACTTGCCTTTAGGTGATTGAAGTTGGATGAATTTCCAGTGGTTCCTTCCATTGGCGTTATCGAATCACATTAGCAATCAGGAAGCACTGGAAGCTCAAAATGACCGGTTAAAGCCATTGATCCATTTAAAATTTATCTTTGTTCACTATTTATACAGAATATGTTAGATAAATGATATCTAGCAAGAGAAGCTGAATTTCACTCTAATGTGGATATTCATTGCAACATTATATACGTATCTTATGCTTTGCACCTATATCTTGTTTGTATTTTATTTTGTCTCTGACTTTATTCTATGTTGAATCACTACATTATGTTTTCTATACCCTTACATTATTATATTTTATCATATCCAGTGATGGTCTGGTGAGTAGTTCTGGTTGTATTGTATTCTTGGATACAAATGCTTTATGTTGCTCTACGTACCTTATATTTTAGAGGGAAGGCTGTAGAAACAGTGCATGAATTTCATCTATGTGTGTACTGATTATCTCAATCTATTGTTCAATGGTTAGGATAGTCATATGCTCTTACCAAGGGCTACATTCTAGTGGTGTTTCCTCTACCTCCCAAACTGGAAAGTGAGGGTCCAAGTTCCATTGGGGCAAATGGGGTGAGTGAGTTTCTTGTCAAGGAAAAAAACAAGTCATGTTATTCAAAGAGGTGATGCACTGTAAGTGTCAGCTTGAGCTTCTTAAGGTTGTTGTGGCAGTTGTATAAGATTGCAGGTCTTTGTTATAATTTTGTTCTAGTTGCTTTTTTTAATCTTTTTTTCCCTTTGGTATTGCATATTAGTTTTTTGTTTCTTATCGATTCAACCTTCTATCTGCCCTTTTCACTCTTCAGGCTATTGGTAGGATTATATTTGAGTGTCCTCAATCTTTATGGCCATTGGGCAGTTGCTACTGCAATTTATCAAAATAATGTGTTGGAATAGACAAACAAACAAGGAAAAAAAAATGATTGAAGCAGAGATTAAGTTGCATTTCCTTGACATGGTAAGTTGAGTTTACCAATCAAGTGCCATCCAAGACTGTACTGATAAACTGTGTAATCTGACTTGAAGCTTTTTAACTTCTTGACATTGTTCAACTTAGAATTTCAGAAGCCACATTGGGAAACTGCTCGCTCTTATTGTTGCTTATGCCATTTTTTGTTTTATTTTCTTCTTGGCACAGGTGTTTCTTTTATTCAGAAAGAGCAGCTATTATGGTACTTAAAGGTCATGGATGAATTCATTATCTGTAGGTCTGATGTGTATGTGTATCATATTCTTCACTCCTGGCTGAGTTTTTAGTTTCAGGCTGTGGCATTCTTGAAGATAGGATGAAGTCCTCTCAAATACCATAAATTAAGGGGGGCCAAGTCTTTCGTTGGACTTTTTGTCATGACAGCGTGTTGGCTTTGGTGGTAATATAGCACTGACAGTAAGAGTTCCTCAAGACCTTCCAGGGTATACTTTCATCTGGTGTGCCACATAAGATTTGACTTATTCTGTGTTTCATGTTTTTCCAATGATTCTTCCACTGCATTGCCATATCACACAACAGATCTTTACCAGCAAAAATTCCACTCAATGGAAAATTCTCTTAGACGAAAGATAATCTAGCCTTGTCAAGCAAGTTAACTTGCAGCTAATGTTCACATGGTCAAGACACCCTTGCATTTTTTTGTTGCATGCATAACTAGCTGTTTGTTATTTATGGCCCTGACCCATGAAATCACTTAAAACTTAGGGCATCATCTAACAGCTAAAGAGCTGGTCTCGTCAAGGTCGGCTGTCTCTTCAAGCAAAAGTTACATGCAAAAAAGCTCTTTGATAAACATTTTAAGCAGTTAAACTTCAATGAAAGTCTTGCGAGGGTTACTTTGCTATAATCTGGTTAATCAAGAATGAATTTATTATCTGCAGTGTGCACACACTATTCTTCCGCCAATGAGCATATGATGTGATCTTATCGTTGTTTAACATTTATGCTTGGAGAAAATGCGCGGTCATCTGGATCTTTATCCATTTTCATGTTGGCACCCCCTTTTTGGTTGGAGTCCTTCGTGGAAAATGGATAACTGTTTTTCAAGGCTGCACTGATGTTTGATTTTGCAACTGTGTGCAGCAAAAACATATTTAAAGTGCTGCAAGGATTTGTTGGATGCATCCTGGTGGCAATTTTCATTGCAACATCATGGTCTTGCCTTAATTATTTCACTGTATTTCATTAGATTATCTTATTTATGCTAATGTAGAGAGTGGATCTCATCGTAAATGATAGACAAGTCTGCCTAATTCCTTTCTTTGATATCATTGTCAAGAGGTAAGCTACACAGTTTGTGCTTTTTTCAATTTCTTATATTGGTCTCTGCTTTCTATCTACTGGCTTTAACGATCTTCACTGAGCTTATTGAAAGAGCTGGATGGCTAGTAAAGATCACTTGGAACGAGGAGACCATGATGGTGATGGTCAAGTCTAATTGCTTGGATTGGCATTTATTTAAATTCTGCTGGCATCAACTTTCATTTTCTGTTGGATACAGGTAAAAACAGACCACCCTTCTCTCTAGCCTTTGCTGGCCATCTTGAATGCTTTACTCAGTTCAGGCGGTTTTGCCCTTCAGCATTCATTTTATGCTTCTTTACCATAGTTATAATTGTCATTATTTTTGCCAAGTGAACAGTCACAACGTATTTTCTTTAATTTCTTCAGTTGTACATTTCTGTGCAAACCCTGTTTACCTGCATCTCACTATATTCAGCACTTCCATTATTCTTGGTTTTGCGTAATTATGTTATTTTCGTTTCTAAAATTACAGCTGAAGTATATTTCACCTTGTATTTACTTATTTATAATTTTTTTTTGCACATCTTGTGTGCGTAAGGATAGCTTAGTTTGGATGGTGGTGGATTTGAATCTGTATTCAGTAAGTTTTTTCCTGCCTGTCAAAAGATCATAGCTTATTTTGGATGGTGGTGGATTTTGAATCTGTATTCAGTAAATTTTTCCCTGCCTGTCAAAAGATCATTTAAATTCAATATTTACTGACAGAAAGTCACGTGTTCCTAGATGCATTATTGAGACTGATGTTCCAATAGGGACGTGCCCGCTTCTAACTTTTAACTTCAGAACAGGACATTAAATGAATGGTGTGTCCCATTTTGTTGACAGTAAATTTAAAATGTGTAGGAACTTTAAAAAAGTCAGAACTAAGATGGACCAAATGAATTAAATTTTTTATACTACTTGCTTTTAGGCAGAAATGCGAATGTTGAGATGGATGTGCGGTAAGACTAGAAAGGATAGAATTAGAAATGATCACATTTGGGAGATGGCTAGAGTAACACCAATTGGAAATTGAGATGGTTTTGGACATGTGCAAAGAAGACCTTTAAGTGAGCCAGTCAAAAAAGTGACATGGTTCACATTTAGAGGAAGAGGAAGACCAAAGCTAACGTGAGTAGAGTTGGTAAAGAAAGATATGATAACATGTGATCACACTGTGGATATGCAAGCAAAGATGTCTACTTTCCAGAGGTACATGCGCCATATATTTGGTAATTATGTATATTTTATTTTCTGCCATCAAGCATGCTGTTGTAGACACCTAGCTAAATCATTTTTAACTGGAGAAGCAAAAGATTCTAGGTTCCTTCCAATCAGTGGCATGGGATCCATAGTTTTATTTCTGGGATTACTTTTTTAGTTGCTTCCATAGTTGGATCTTTTAAACTATCTGTGATGTTGTTCGTTATCAACAGTTGACTTTAAAGATGTGTTGGACCCATTGAAACTGACTGCTTTTGGAAGAGGTAACGGTTCAATTATGAGTACGCTAATATGTGTGGATCTAGATGAACGTGTTGAGAATAAGTAATGTATTTAACTAGGCACAGTAAATGCAGGATCCTATGCCCTTAATAACATTTTCATTGGTTGTGTTTATTCATCCTAAATTACACGTTTTGGCTTGTTTATCAGGTGAAAAAAGCTATGCTAAGGGTGCTGGCACTTGAGCTCAGGGTGTGCTTGCATGTTGAGTGCCTTTATTAATGACTTAAATACTTTTCCCATTTGAACGAAGTAGAATCATAAGTTAGTGAGCCTTATTTCTTTGGTGAATTGGTGCAACTACAGTTGGCTGGCTGGAGGCATTTTGTTGTTTGTGGGTCGACCATAATTGGGTGTTTCGAAATTGTGATATCTTTTCTAGTCATACTCATAAATATATGGAACGACTTCATATTTCCAATTTGGTAGTATAGAAATTCAATAAACCCTTTCAAGACCGGCTTATTTCTACTGCTTTTTTATATTAGCACTGATAATTTTTAGTAATGCATTTGTTCAAACTTAGTGATCATTTTTGTTGTATAGAGTTGGTTTTTTCTATGTACAGGGCAGTCTGTTTGTGTAAGGTACTTGGTATTATTATTGGGTTTTTGAAATTTTCAATGCTATTACTTGTATTGGCTGGGAGTTACTTGAATGGCTGTTTATGGCTTTCACCTGCTGCTGCTGGAGGTGGATGCTTCTGGAATTAATAGCTTGCTGACAATTCCTGGGGATGACAATTTTTCTGACCCGGCAGATTTCTGCCCGAGTCTGCTCTTATTGTGATAGGATGGGAAGCCTGTTTTTGTAGAAGGGTCAGTGGTGGGTATGGGTTTTGAGGCTTGAACCCGAGCCGGGTTCGAGGCATGATTGAGTTTTTGTTTCTCCCTTCCCATTTTGGGATGGCAAAACACCCCGTTCCGTTGGGTCACCCTCTTGCGCCGTCTAAATTGGTTTTGGGGGCCCGTTTAAGGTTTTTGGATGGGAACAAGTTTTAGGAGTGAAAACCCGAGCGAGGATGAGGGAAGGTCACCCCACCCCGTTTATATTGAGAATTTACCATTTACCCTTAATATATATATGCCTTAAAAACCACAATATTCCCATTACTCAAATCATTGGAAGAATGTAATTTGGGTAGTTTACTTTGTACATTGGAAACTTTCAAATGTATCAATGTTTTTTTTTTCGATCAGGTAAGTACTTGCGCACACATTGGGCTAGGGGCCCTTTGGTTAACTTATCAATGTTAATGTTAGTTGGTTAATTTGATTTATATTCTTAATTAAATATGACACTTTAAAATTGAGTGGAAAATTAGAGGAAAAAAATTGAGTGAGAGTTTAAAGAGGGTGGGGCGGGGGAACTTAAATGGGGCCGGAGACTAAGAAGGGCCCCCACCCCATTGCTAAATGGTTTTGGAGAGGAATATGGCGGGAAAACTTAAACGAGGACGGCGAAGGGCCCCCGCTCCAAACCCTCCCTGTTGCCATCCCTATCCCCGCCCTGATGAGATAGCAAAATTACACTTGTACTCTTAATTCTTTTTAAATTACTAAAATTAAACGTTGTATACATATATATCTTAGAGCTAGGCCTAGGTTGTCCGCTTAAGACTCAAACTTCATATCACCGCCTCTCTCACATGATCTCACGCTCCACTCACCCGCCCTCAACTCCACTTCGACAGGAGATCTGCTGAGGAACTACAGACCAAGATGGTCGGCAATCAACAACCAACAGGATAACACGGACCAAAATTATTGATGATCTTCTGAGTGCTTCGACATCTTCTCAGCTCGTCTTAAGATAATTTGATTTTTCTGTTATTGCAGCTTCAGGGACCCTATTTTAGGCCAATCTTCCTGATTTTTCAAAGTGAAGGGCATGAAATATTCTTCTTCTTTGGTTTATTCTAGTGTCATCGGAAGAATCTAATTGACTTTTTTTTTTTTCATGGCAAAGTTGAAAGTTTAAGGCAGTGCAACAATTTCACAAAAGGTCCTTCCTCTCTTTAGTTGTTTCTCGTCGATTTGTGTATTCGATTCTGTAAGCAGATTGTATCATCTTTGATTGTGATTCATAAGTTTTTGACTCGTTTTTTAAAACTAGCAGGTTCATACCTGTCAGATCCTGATCCGTCCCGCAATATAAACATACAGGGCAGGGCGGAGTTAAGTCTCTTGTTTATAAATCCAAATTGGTTATGATAGTGAAACCTGTCCCATGCCTGCCCCTTTGCCATCCCCCATTCCCAAAGGTTCAGGAGATTGGAGGTGCTGAAGGATGGAAAGGAAGTAAATGTCTGAGCTGGATTTCTTGGCATCTCTATCACCAGTGTTCAAGGTGACAACAGCTCACATCCTTGGTAATTAGTGAATTTTGTTTAAGAATTCAGTCATTATTTCCCTTTTGGTAGTTAATCATATATATTTTTGGCTTGTAATGAGTTTGACTTAAATTGCTTTTTGAGAGGATGTAAGAACTTCATTTTGCAGCTTTCTTCACCACAGTAAGATGTGGTGAAGAGGGAATATACTATTTGATAAATATAATTGTTTTTATCTTTCTTAATTAGTTAAGATAAGGTTTAGTTGTGTTCCATTTTTGTTGGTTAGGTATACGGAAGTTGAGCAATATGGTTTAATGTGTTATACCGAGGGAAGAAGTCAACATATATCTTCTCCAAGCCTTTTTTTTTTTTAAACAAGTATTCACTGTCCATATCCGACTATATGAAACACACCAATAAAATTGTTATGAAACATAGCATGGTGGGTAGTTAACAAGTGATGGTATGGCACATAACTGTTGAATCTAGTCTTGTAGATGCTTGGAGAGAAAAAGACCGGAGACTATTTGTTTCTCATATCTATTTTTCTTTTTATGAGATTAAGATTGATAAAATGTTTATCATTTTTCGTTAAGTTTAAATTGATTTTTGTAAAAAAATTTAAGTACTTTGTATCAATTATACTTGGTATTAAGGACTAAAGATGGGAGAAAAAAATGTTCCACTTGTGAAATTTAATGCTTTTAGACAATGAACTTGTCGTAATTTGATTGACTATTGAATATTGATTATATGAAAACAAACAATCAAAAATAAGATTAAGATAACGATAATTACTTCACATTTATATATGTATGTTAGAAATAAAGAAATAATTGTATTAATCTGAATTGTCTCGATGAACAATACATAAAGGCCTATTTATAGGCACATAATTTTGGAAGTTAAGTAAACTTAGGAGACAAGAAATCCTAGTCCTAGATGGTTTAGGAAAGGGTATAAGAAATGTTAGGTGATTTAGGATAAAATCAAAATAGTAAGGAACATAATATTAAATATATTATCTAACATCCCTTCTCAAACTCAAGGTGGGTTATATGAAACCAACTTGAGTTTGAAGCAAAATTTTGAATGCATGCGGCTTGACGGAAGCCAAGCGATCTGGATATTTTCAGTGAAGACGACAAATAAAAGACAATAACGACACGGTCCAACCCACGACAATAATCATTCGATCTAGTTTAGAACAAACAACAAGAGAGCAATCGATTCACGATCGATTTACAGTGGCAAATGAAAAACTCGTCAAAGAAAAGTGTCATGGCATCACATGCCAAAAAAGGGCCAAAATCTCTAGAGAACAAAACTCCTGAAGAACAAATCAACGAACAACAACAGTCTCGTCGTAAGAAGACAAAATTTCTCTGTGGCTCACTGTGGACTGGTGATGATGCGTGCAGTGTTGGAGACGTTGCGTGAAATTAGTCGAAAAAACATACACCAAAATTGGCGGACTGGTGAAACAACCTTGTCTTGGACATAGCCACCAAGGAAGAGTTAGATAATGAAATTAGTGGCTGTGAAACACATATGAAAACTTGTATATATGTAAGGCAAAAACTATTTTCTATAATTGACCGCCGGGGATGAAGCCGATGGTGTCATCCCCGGTGGTGAGGGCGATGGACAATGAAAACTATCAAAAATTGGTAGGTTCTGATACCATGTTATAAATAAAGAAAGAATTTTATTAATCTGAATTGTCTTGATGAACAATACATAAAGGCCTATTTATAAGCGCATAATCTTGGAAACTAAGTAAACTTAGGAGACAAGAAATCCTAATCCTAGATGGTTTAGGAAAAGGTATAAGAAATCCTAGGTGATTTAGGATAAAACCAAAATAGTAAGTAAAGAACATAATATTAAATATATTATCTAACAATGTAGATTTAGCAGTTATTCTAATTGTCTTTTTGCTCCTATATTATGCTGAAACTGTATCATACCATGTCTTCTAGTCTAATTATATTTTTTGTATAAGATGTTTTGTATTTGGTAAATAGTACTCACCTCACTTGATGCATAACATAATTACTCTGGCTTCTCCAATTGATTGAAAAATTACTTGGTTCACCCTATTGTTGGCAAACTCTAACAAATCTCTCCCCTACTTTAGTAGGCAACAAAAATATAATAACTATTGAGGGAAAAAATGTAAAATTACACATTTCTTGACGATGTCCAATGTCGCCTGTGTAATTTTTGAATCAATAGAGGGGGGTCTTGTCTAATTATGTTATACCTGAAGGGAGGTTAATTTAATTTACTTTTTTTTATTGTTGTTTCATATTTATGTCTTTAAGCAAATTTCTCATAATGTAGAGACCATTCTGTATCAAGATCCGGAAGCTCAAAGATGGTAAGCTCTCAGATCTACTGAATTTTTAGAGGCTGGAGGTTCAAATCCACCCGAATTTATGCTGATTATAGAAATAATTAGTGCAATTGCATTTTTTTAAATAAATGATAAAAGAAATCACTGGCCACTTTGTTCTATTTTTTCAGTGTGCAACTATACCTTGGATGCTTAAGGGGTTTTGCAATCCGGATTTTGCACTTGGTTGCAGTTTTGTGAACATTACATTCTCAAAATTTACCATTTAATTTTGTAATACAAGTTAGATTTGAGTTAATTATTTGAATTCATTTTGAATTCTTTTAAAAAACTATATCTTGGAAAACAATTCTTAACCATATTTAAAAAATGTGCTCCAACTCTATTTTTGGAGGCTCTTCCCCTCCACACCTCCCCCCCCCCCCCCCCCCCCCCAAACAAGATATTCTAATTTAAAACAGAAGATGCCTTTTCTTTGATGACAATACAAGAGAATAAAAAACAGAACAATCCTTCTTACCTTGACAGCAAGAATGCCACCATTGTTAAATTTGCTTAACTGCACTCTGATCTATGATATGATTTCAAAATAATTTGTAAAAATCTTTCCTGTTGGAATCTAAAAACTTTTTTTGTGTGAAAAACAAATGAGTAAACTAGTTATTTGGTACTTTATTTTAATACACACACACATTGTCGGTACCCAAGGCCAGATGTGAAAAGGAGTTGGGTTAGTGTCAGGTAGACAACTGACTGTAAAACTTATGTCAAATCTTCTTGATGAATTCGCATTCAATTGGTGAGAATTCATGTGGCCAACCCCATTCATATGGGATTAAAGCGATGATGATGATGATGATATACACACATATAGGGTAAAAATCACAAAATCCACCTATATTTTTGTAATATAATCCCCTGGAAGGTTGTATAATACCCTAAACTATCGAACATGATCAAGTCAGTCTAATTTGTGACAGAGTCGTTACTATGAATAGGAAATGACCATTATGCCTTTCTTCAACCTGTATAGATATCATTGTCAACATTTGGAAAGCCCTTTGTTGTGGAGGTAACTTGTAACTGTTTGGTGGAAAGGATTCCAATTGTTTCTTAATTCAACTAAAATGTTTTCCAAGATGCTCTCTGGATATATAAAATGAGCCTTCTGTATGCCATCTTCGCATCAAATTCTTCAAAATCATGTTCTCTGTTGAATTAAAGTGCTGCATTTTCCCTTTGGGTCAGCTGACTCTTAATTGGGTTGCCTTCCAAGTCGTCTTGTGTCTCAATTTGGAATCAGATCAAACAGCGATCGTCTGTTTCTGACTTGCTCTGTCATGGCTTGGTCTCATGTTTATGCTTCTAAGTTGCAGATTATTGTGTACGTATTAGTATTTTGCATCGATCTATGTCACTTGTGTTGTTGTAGCTTATCTTCCTTGATGTAGGTCAGCAGTTGTGGCTTATAATGTGATTAATCATGCATCCTGTCGGCCTGCATTGTAAAATCCAGTTTGGACAGTTTTTACCAGTGTCTTTTGAAAAGCCAAAAGTCTCCCTCCGTTGCTAAATGCAGGTAACATATATTCACCTCCAATATTATGATTTGTTTGTGTCACTTGTTCCCCCCTTATCTTCTATTATCTTCCTTCTGGTTTCCTTTTTTTATATAATTTTTTTTTCACAAAGCCATCATTGAAGATGTTATGGAACGTTCTCTCTCTCTGATTTGTTGCATTATTGTTGTGGTTTGTTTTATTCTAATACTTATTCTGCACTCTTAGCTATTGCAGTATCCATTAATGGCTAATTTAGTATTTTCTTGTTTAAAAGTATATAGGTATTGTAATGTTTGATTAATTGTTGTGTCAATGTGAATTGAGCAACTCTCGAGGTCAATCTTTGGTTGAATAGTGGTATTCTTAAGGAAGGAGGAGCTCATTAGAACTGAGGCTTTATGTTCCACCAACCAGAGAAATTATTGCATAGCACCTCTTGTTTTCGAATTGTCAAGGAAAAATTATAAAGGAGTTGTTTTTTCTTCGTGGTGCTGATTACTTATTGGCATCAGATCAAGTGGTTGCTGAAAAAACCATTGCTGATAGATGAGCACCATTATGTAGCTTAATTGATTGCAGTCGAATACTTAAAGAAAAAACACTTGTTTATGGCGAGATAGAGTTCCTAAGAATCTGATGGTCATGGCTAAAGCCAGAAAGAATACTTTAGAATTAGGCCTAGCTCCACGAATTTCATGGAAGTTATGTCAAGCTCTCGTTTGGTATGATATATAATTAAACATTTTACAAGGTACTTAGCAACCAACCCAATATATTTCAATAATAGGTAAGAACCCTGAAATGATATAATTGTTGATATGCAGGCTTTGTTTGAAGTGCTACAAATAAATGTTCTTCGCAAATGGATATCTCTTTCCATTTTAGATATGCTGATGTCGGCGATTTTTATCACAGTTATTTTAATTAGATATCCAGCAAGGATTGCTCAAATTTAACTCTAAAGGGGAACCTCATTTCAACAACCTCATCCCAATAATCTGTATATCCATTAGTTTGTATCTTATTTTGCTGTGAACATTAAACTATGTTGCGAATAGGTATATGCTTCAAGCTCAGTAGCTGTTTAGAGCCGAAGGAGCTCTATTTGGGATTCTATAGCCCATGCACTTGCCGTTAGGTGATTGAAGTTGGATGAGTTTCCAGTAGTTCCTTCCTTCAGCGTTATTGAACCACATTAGCAATCAGGAAGAACTGGAAGCTCGAAACGACCAGTCATAACAAATGATCCGTTTAAAATTTATTTCTGTTCTATTTATACATTCTGATGTTGGATTGATATCTAGCAAGAGTGGCTGAATTTCACTCTAAAGCGGATATTCATTGCAACTTTATATGTGTATCTTATGTTCTGCACCTATATTTTGTTTGTATTTTATTTTGTCTCCAACTTAATTGTATGTTGAATCACTACACTTATTTTTCATATACTCTTTCATTATTATATTATATCATATCCAGTGATGGTCTGGCAAGTAGTTCTGGTTGTAATGTATTCGGGGATACAAATGCTTATGTTGCTCTATGTACCTTATTGTTTAGAGGGAAGGGCTTAGACCTAGTGCATGAATTTCATCTGTGTATGTGCTGATTCTCTCAATCTATTTTTCAATGGTTAGGGGCAAATGGTTGAGTGAGTTTCTCGCCAACGAAAAAAAATAGCTATGTTATTCAAAGAGTTGATGCTCTTTAAGTGTCAACTGGAGGTTCTGAAGACTGCTGTGATGGCAGCTGTATAAGATTGCAGGTCTTTGTTATAATTTGGTTCTAGTTTCATTTTCTTCTTTTTGTTTTTGTTTTTGTTTTTTGTTGGTGTTGCATCTTAGTTTTTTGTTTCTTATCGATTCTAACCTTCTTTCTGCCCTTTTCATTCCTCATACTATTGTTAGAATTATATACGAGTGTCCTCAAATATGGGCGGTTGCTGGAATTTAACAAAATAATAAGAATGTTGGAATAGACAAAAAACAGAAAAAAATAAATGATTGAAGCAAAAATTAAGTTGCATTTCCTTGACATGGTAAGTTGAGTTTACGAATCAAGTACCATCCAAGATTATGCTGATAAAATGATGTAATCTGAGTCGAAGCTTCTAACTTCTGGACACTGCTCAATTTAGAATTTCAAAAGGCATATTGGAAAACTGCTCGCTCTTGTTGTTGCTTATGTCATTATTTGTTTTATTTTCTTCTTGGCGCATGCATTTTTGTTATTCAAAAAGAGCAGCTATTACTTCAAGGTCATGGATGATGTCATGATCAACAGGTTTGATGTGTATATGTATCACGTTTTTTCCTCCTGGTTGAGTTTTTAGTTTCGGGTTGTGGCATTCTTGAAGATGCAGATGAAATCCTCACAAATACTAGAAATTAAGGGGCATGAGTCTTTCATTTGACTCTTTGCCATGACAGTGTGTTGGCTTTGGTGGTAATGTAGCATTGATAGTAAGAGTTCCTTGAGACCTTATAGGGTATAATCTTCATTTGGTGTGTCACTTAAGGTTTGACTGGTTCTATGTTTCATGTTCTTCCACTGACTCTTTGATGTGGGACAAATTGGACCAAAACTCTCTGATACCAAGTTGATGCAGGACGGGTAGGTCAAATAGTGTTTTGAAACCAAAATTGATATAGAACCAGAATGAAAGAAGAGGATGAGAATGAGAAGATGAGATGAGGCTAGGAGGACAAGGTGAGAAGACATACAAAGGGAATGAAAGAAGGGGTTGAGAATAAGAAGATGAAATGAGGCCATAAGAAGGAGGTTAGAAGACAGAAGAAGAGGGTGAGAAGACAGATTGAAAGATAAGTAGTTTGGATAGACTGAAGGTTGAGAAGAGGATGAACAAAGAGGGAGAAAAATACGAGAGTTCTCAAACTCAAAACAATATTTCAATAATTCAAAGTTGAATATTTTGATTACACAATGGCCTTTGTATAGGCAAGATCATAACAAACAATAAGAACCATAAAAATAGGAAAATACAAAAATAACCCTAAAACTAAACATTGTCAAAAATAATAATGTGTTCTGAAAAACTTTCACGAACCAAGCACAATCACGAAAAACGACACAAAACGAAACAAACACAACATACAGAACACAGTAATTTACGTGGTTCGGCGATGTGCCTCCGTCCACGGCGAAGATCCAGCGAAAAATTTCAATATGTGAAAATCAGGAGATTATAAGTTCTAATCCCAAACCCTAGCTCTCGCTCTCTCAGTCTCTTTCTACATTTTCAATGTTTTCTCTCGTTCACTCCAAACCCTTAGATGCCCTTATATATTGGGCTACAAGAGAGTCCTAATCCGGGGCCAAAAACCGCAAGTGAAAAATGGGTCATAATTCGGGCCAAAATCGGGTCGCAACGTGACCCGAGCTGAGACAAAATTCGGGCCACAACATAACAAATCTCCACCTTGGCTCGAATTCCGCCAAGCTCTGCAATCCCAGCTACTCCTTTCGCCTCTTTTGCATGCCTCTAAGGGCCTCAGTAACTATAAACACCAATCAAGCCCAAACAATATCTGAACTTGATACTAGAAATGACCTTAGTCATCATATTTGCCGGATTCTCTGCTATCTCAATCTCTGATGAAGTGCAACCTGACATCAATATGTTTGGTCCTCTCATGGAACATCTGATTTTTAGTCAGATGTATAGCACTCTGGCTGTCGCAAAATACAGTCAAATCATCCTGCTTAAGGCCACACAAAGCCCGTTTTCGAGTCAAAACTGGGTGGCAACGTGACTCGGGCCGAGACAAAATTCGGACCACAACATAATAATAAGCATAGTTAAGAAAAGCCCTAATCTTCATCAATTCCTAATGCTATTTATCTTTTTCCCTTCTCCAATAATAAGTCTATTTATTTTGATTACATAAGTGCGCGTCTTATGCGGTTCTGGCTCTTGGGTTGTGCCTTGATCTCCATCATTCTTCCACTACATTGCCATATCACACAATAGATCTTTACCAGCAAAAACTATACTCAATGGAAAATTCTCTTTTGAAGAAAGATGATCTATAAAAAATTCAAAGCCTTGTCAAGCAAGGAACTTGCAGCAAATGTTCACATGGTCAAGACTTCCTTGCGTTTGTTTCTTGCATGCTTAACTAGCTATTTGTTATTAATGATCCTAACCCGCGAAATCACTTAAAACTTAGGGCATCATCTTACAGCTAAATAGCTGGTCTTGTCAAGGTCGGTTGTCTCTCCAAGCAAAAGTTAGATGAAAAAAAGCTCTTTGATTAACATTTTAAGCAGTTAAACTTCAATGAAAGTCTTGTGAGGATTACTTTGCTATAATCTGATCAATCAAGAATGAATTTATTATCTGCAGGGTACACACACTATTATTCTTTCATTGAGTATATTGTGTGATCTTAGTGTTGTTTAACATTTGTGCTTTAAGAAAATGCACGGTCATCTGGATCTCTATCCATTTTCATGTTGGCAACCGGTTTTTGGTTGGAGTCTTTCGTGGATAATGGATAACTGTCTTTCAAGGTTGCACTGAGGTTTGTTTTTGCAACTATGTGCAGCAAAAACATATTTAAATTGGTGCAAGGATTAGTTGGATGCATCCTGGTGGCAATTTTCATTGCAACATCATGGTCCTGCCTTAATTGTTTCACTAGATTATCGTATTTTCTTATTTATGCTAATGTAGCAAGTGCCTTCATTTAATATCATTGTCAAGAGGGAAAGCTACACTGTGTGCTTTTCTCAATTTCTTAAATTGATCTCTGCTTTCTTTCTACTGGCTTTAACTATCTTCCCCGAGCTTATTGAAAGAGCTGGGTAGCTACTAAAGATCACATGGAGTGAGGCGACCATGATGGTGATGCTTGAGTCTAATTGGTTGGATTGGCATTATTTAAATTCTGCTGGCAATGGCTTTCATTTTCTGTTGGATATAGGTAACAACAGATCACCCTTCTCTCTAGCCTTTGCTGGCCATCTTGAATGCTTTACTCAGTTCAGGCGGTTTTGCATTTGTTTTATGCTTCTTTACCACAGTTATAGTTGTTATTATTTAATGCAATCAGCTTATGAAAGAGAAAAATAATCTGTAAGAAAGGAAAACAGAGATCTAGAAAACAGAGAGCTAGATCAAGCTAGAGAATTAGCTTAAACACCCACAACTAAATCCCAAAAGAAAAGAAGAGGTAGAAAACTGTTGTAGCAAACTAAATATATATTGATAATATATAAAAATAAATAAAACTCTTGAATACAGCTTGAAACAACTCTTTTATAATTCACAAGGGATGCCCTAGCAAAGATTCAATCCTAGCCCTTCATATAAATATAATTTAACAGCTAATATTCTGTCCAGCAGAATAAAAGACGCTAAAAATGACAAAACAGCCCTTAAATGGTCACATGACTCACATAATAGGCACATGACTTGCTAAATAGAAGCAAAATGAAAAAATATCCAACTAGAGCTTAAGGCAACATTAAAGAGAAAATTAAAACAGAGTTAAGACTTCCAAGTGAACTGTCAAGGCACATTTTCGATAATTTCTTTACCTGTTTCTTCTCATTATTTTCAGCATCTCCATTATCCTTGGTTTGACTTTGGTTTTGCGTAATTATGTTTTTTTTTCTTTTCTAAATTTACTGCTGAAGTATATTGCATTATTTATTTATTTTAATTTTTTAGAACATCTTTTGTGGGTAAGGGTAGCTTATTTTGGGTGGTAGTGTGATTTTGAATCTGTATTCATTAAAAAATTGTTTAAATGCAATATTCACTGAAAGGGACTCAGGGAGTTGCATGTTCCTGAATGCTTATTGAGACGGATATTCTAATAGAAATGTGCCCACTTCTAAACATGAAACTTCTAATTTCTGAACAGGACGACGTTAAATGAATGGTGTGTCCCATTTTCTTGCCAGTGAACTTAAAATATTTATAGGAACTTTAAAAAAAGTCGGAACAAATAAAAATGGACCAAATGAATTTAATTTTTTATACCACTTGCTTTTGGAGTCACACCTACTTAAAGGGCATGCTTCTGCTATTCTGAAACCTGCTATAATGGAAGTAGTAAGTAAGGTCATTTAGTATAATTGGTTCCACTTTTTGTTGCATGTGATTTGAATTCAAGTTTTAGTATTTTTCAGACCCCTAAATGTTGATATAGTGAAGATGTTCTATAGACAAATAATAGAAACTGCATTGGGAATAGCAGTTCTGAAATTATCTGAGGCTGGCGATTACATGATATGGTAGAAGAATTCTACACACAAATAATAGGAACTTAATTCCTTGAACATCTAATAAAATTTACACGAGTCCGGCCACTGTTTTCTTGGATGGGAGCACCTCTCTCTGAAAAGGATGTAGGTTGGAGGGTGTTGCGAGGGGTGTATTGGTAAGAAAAATACTTATTATTGCTATTGTATTGTACTTTCAGATTAACCATTCCATAATGTTGTAGAAAATGATCAGTTTAGAGATTGCAGACTTCAACAGGAGAGGAAAGAAAGAGGTTCATTTTCGTGGGGCTGGGAATGGACCCCCAAACCCCTCTTATGATTGCATATTGGAAATATTTGTCGTCTTTAATCTGAGTAATATCTTTTTGCTCGCAGAATCAAATTTTCAAATAAATTGAATCATTTCGAAAGGAAGATGGATAGAATTTTATTTTATTTTATTTTATTTTATTTTGATCCAAATTGAATATTTTCAGATATTGTATGACATTTTCGTGAGGCTGGGAAGGACCCCCAAACCCCTCTTTTAACTAGACTGGAATATTTGTTTTTATTGGTCCCTCAAAGTCTTCATATTCTAATGTTGTTAGTTGTCTTTATTGTCCTTTAAAGTCATGCTAAGTTGGTATCTCGTGTAGTGATGACAGTACACTGTAAAACCAAACGTTGTATTTGATAATGATGAAATAGCCAAGCAAAAGTCTAATATATATTTCTCAAATTTAAAAAAATAAATAAAAATCATTAATTAATATGAGTTAATATATCTTTTTGTTCGCAGAATCAGTTTTTCAAATAAATTAAATCATTTGTATCATTTCGTAAGGAAGATGGCTAGATTTTTATTTATTTATTTTTTATTTTTTATTTTGATCCAAATTGAATATTTTCAGATGTTGTATGATGTTTTCATATTATAAGAACAATGACTGGTGGAAATATTTTAACTACTAAAATTTGAGTTCTTGATTTTGTAGTGAATCTGTTCCCAACTCGCCGATTCGCGCGCGGAGCTTGGTAGCGGCCTCCAGATGAACAAATTATTTGACTAAGGTCACGCCTTTATAGTGCACTTCCATTGGGGACATTTTTTTGGAAGAGAATCCTCTTTGGTGTAGAGTATTCTCCGGTGCATGTTCAAGGGATGGTCATTCCATTCACCGATGCATCACCTTAAATGCATAGGATAAAATGAAATTAAGTAGAGAGAATTTTTGTGATAAGTGTCTCAAAAAATTTCATGATCATTATCATTTTTCTTTGGATAAAATATACTCAGACCCGTGAGGTTTGTTCTAATTACACACATTAGTCAGGAACTGCCTTAATTACACTGCTCTCCCTTAATGTTTCATGTGTTAATCACGACCCTCCCGTGGCTAACTTGCCATTAGAAGCGTCAGAAATTTATAATGTAATAATAGATTTTCCCTTCTCCTGACTAAAAAGACATTTATAGCCTTTTGAAATTTATAAAATTTCAATTATACTCGCACCAATATACCCTTTCAATAAGGGACTTTACAATGCCACCATTATTCACACACACACACACATATAACAAATTACCTAGGACTATTATAACTCGATTGAATGATACATGACCATGAAAAACATGAAGGTGAACCACAACAAGAAACAAACTTTATACAGATCATGACCATTTTTGCCCCTTTTTTTTCATTTATTGTCATATAAATGATTTAGATGATTATATGTGTTTTAAATGTAAAATACATGTTTGGAAATTTGTTTAAGTGTTCGGAAAAGTTTTGAAAGCGTTTGGCAAAAGTTGAGTTTTTTGAGTTAGGCAGGCTCGAAAAATTTGAAAGTATCAGAATATATCTTTACATCATCTTATTTCTTTTTCTATTGAATTTGAGAGGCTTGTGGCGATAATTGGAAGGCACCGAAGAAGGAAGAGTTAGTCTACGCATTGAGGGCTTGAGTTTGATCCATTCGAAATCGAATTCGAAGAAATTTGGAAAATTTATTTGGAAGTTCTGCCAAATTAAGGTAGGGATGCCTAACCCATAGAATCTGAAATTTTTGTGAGTATATTAGTTGTTTATGGCAACCAATCAGTTATGTGAGTATAATTAGATATTTTTTAATATTAAAGCATGCTAAATTATGTCATTTTATGAATTTTTTATGTTAAATATGATGATTACATGTTTATAATTTTCTTAGATGATTATGAAGCATGTATGGATTAAAATGTGAAAGAATTACGTGTATTCATGTGTATATGTGAAGGTGACACTTATGTGTTTGATAAATTACCTTGAAAGCATGTTTAACTGTAAAGCATGATTAATTGTCAACATAAATGACATGAAATGTGGAAGATGTGAAATGTGTTTAATGTGAATGCATGTGATGTTTATTTGAAATTGTGCAAATATGACAATTAAATATTACATGAACTTGAATTGTATATGCACGTTTAGCATGAGTGTGATTGTGAAAATGTACAGGCATTGCATATACATGGTGCGAGTGTGCATGTGAAAGGGTTGTGGAAACCGGATAGCCAAGAGTCGGGATCCGGGTGTGTGTTGTGAAAAGTTTTGTAAGCATCAGGGTGCCAAGAGTCGGGATTCGGGGCAGTATAGAAAAGTTGTGGTAGGTCGGGTCGCCAAGAGTCGAGATTCGGGCTAAGTGTTATCGTTGACATTATGGGCAGTGAGCCAAGGTTAGAGCAATGGAATTCATGCGTGTGTGAGACACGGACAAGTCTGAGTGCATGACATGGTAAACTTACATTTACGGCATGGTTATAAGTATAATTACTTGTATATGAATTGTGCTTAACATGATAATAAAATTATGTGTTATGTGGTATTTATAAGACTTGTGAAATTGTGTTTTAGATATTCCTATTGAGCGTGTGGTTGCTCGTATCATGAGTATTAACTCTTTTCAGGAAACGACAAAGAGGTGATGGAGTCTCCCCAACCGTGAGTTGGTATGGAGCGTATCTAGTTTTCTCTTAAAGACATTTATTGCTTTATTTGAATGCATGTCCGGATTGTGGATTATATGCATGGGATGAATATGTATAAGATTTATTATGTTTTGAGAACATGTTATATTATGTCTTATGATTGCATACATTTAAAAACGGGTTTGAGCAAGATAAATGCTAGGTGAATCGAATGATGATTTTGCATTTATGTTCATTCTTAGATGTATAAACTTGTGAGGATGGTTGTGTTAATGAATTAGTAAAATGAGGGTTATACATGATGATAATGGGGACTAAAGGGGTGAGATTAGACACTTATAATTTTCTGCGGGAAACAAGTTCGAGGCATTTCGATTAATCAAAATGACAGACATGTGGAGTGATCAATTCTAGTGGGTTTTGATGGAACTTCGATACAAGTTTGATTATACGAGATTTTTGATTGATCGAAACCTCAATTTCGATTGATCAAAATGCAGGGGTTTCGCTTAATCGAAAAACGCACTTCAATTGATTGAAAGTACATAAACAGGGTGTTTCAATATGTATGTATAGTGAGTACGTGGCGACCGATTGTGAGGTTCCAGAGAGGGAATGATGTATTGATAATGTAAAGACTTTTGTTGTACGTAAAGATCTCAGTGGTCCGGGAAAGAATCGAGGGTGATAATGGTAATTTGCCTTAGTCGTTCGAGTTGTGGAGTGACGATCGAGTAATCATAACATCTCACTATTCAGAGTTCGGGTTCAGATAGGGGGAGTCCCGACGGTCCGAATTTTGAGACGTGACATACTTGCCTCAGTAGCATGCATATAACGGAGCAACTAGCCCCCTTTAACATATCTCATAACGTGTTATTCGCAATTGAAACTAGATCCACATGAGGTATGTGATGTATAGTTAAAAAAAACTCTAGTCACTATTTGAATGACTAAACAAATACAATTAAATCCGATAAATTAAATGTATATGTCCAAACACACACACACACAAAACTCGCACACATACATATAGATATTCCAACATGTGCTCTATTGTTGACTCTATGGTCCCAAATATCTTTCCTATTGTAATTGAGTATTCTCAAATACTATTTTACACACATGTATATACATATATGTACAAAATGTATATGTTTTTTTGAATTATATGTATAACTCTGTACACATACACACATGTATAGATTTATACATACGCATCCATCTACTTGTTAATGCTTGAAGTCAATTCTTGGTTCACTCTCTCTCTCTTTCACACACACACACACATCATTGAGGCCTTTCAAGTTCAATCCCGAGAATGCTTGAAGAATATTAACACACACATACTGGTTTAATGTTTGAAACTTCTTTTGATATTTAAAGCAACAAAAAATAATGAATAGAGAGATTTGACTCAGAAGGTTAAATAATGAATAAAATTGAAACAGTGATTAAGAATATCTACCCATTACCATTTTATGAAAACCTTTGTATCAAACTAAGCTTTTTTTGCTCTATAATCGCTTTAAGTATTTTGTATGCATTTTTTATTCTCATCTTGTTTCCTCGAAAACCTCTTTGTTTTGATCTTTATATGACAACAATTAAGGGAATTAGGTAATTAGAAAAAGGGTAAAGTAAATTAAACCCCCTTGAACTATATATCTCATAGCATAAAACCTCCCAAAACTTTATTTTTGACGATAAACACCCTGAACTATCCCTTTTTTTATATTTTTTTTTACAAAAACCACTGTAACATTAACCTGCCGTTTAAAATCTAACTTGATATGGATAAAATTTACAATGACATTCGTTTGTCAACTCCTCGGTGCCATCACTCAAGTCTTTACAAATGGGGTACTTGGTTCTTCTAGTGGCATGTTGATATGGATCAACGAGATTAGTATTGATATGGATAAAATTGACAATGACAAGCATTCAAAAATAAAATAAAACAATAAACGAATGATGACTCTAATAAAGTACTCAGTGATTCAATCCCAATATCTTTTTTTTTTTTTACTTTTTCACGAGCATAACCCCAAAAGACAAGAACAAACCCTAAAAATGTTCTTTTTTTGGCTCTAGACACTTGCATTGATTTTAACACCGTTGAATGAAGAAAATAATAATTGAAGGAAAATAGGAGAAAGAGTTGTATTAAAGGAAAAAACTCTTCAGCATCGTGTGCGTGGACGTGGAGGCGATAGATATATAGAGAGAAAGAGCTGTATTGATATAAATTAGATGTATTTTTTTTCTTCTTTTGGATAAGATGAGTTAGCATGATTTGGTTAGGACTGGAGATTACATCTATCCACCTCATCAATTTAAATAGCAGGGATAAGAAATGACGTCGTTTAAATAAGGGCAAAATTGTCAATATGTTCTTCGATTAACCACAACTTAATGTTATAGCCTTAAGTGTACATTTATCTTCATTTAGGGGGGTTGTTCACAAATTGTGAATATTTTAGGAGGTTTTAATGCATTTTAGGAGGTTGTGATGGTTGGGGTTGGGAGATTTGTAGCTGATGGGAAGTTAATCGTGTTCGACAATTACATATAAAATGATCATGATAATTTGTCATAAAATTATCTGGATCGATTATCATTTGTTATATTTTTCGGCGAGGTTAACATGTGCTTGTTAAAGGTTGTGAATCCATGATGTCAATAATGGTGACAACATTGATGAATATGGTTTTTGGCTAATAAAAAAAACCCTAATTTAAGAGGAGAGAGGTGAACTAAAGAGGGTAGGGAAATGAGAAAATTACTTATGATATATAAGGGTAATATACTAATTCAGTGTACAAGAACTTTTTTTTAATCTTATAAATTTAGGGGTATAAATGACATTTTCAAACAAGATTAAACGTCATTAGTCTAGATAATGTCTATAAGGGAGCTTTATGTAATAAAGGTCATTCTTGACTATAGTGTATAATTAGAGAAAACCTCTAAGGGTGTGAGTTTAGTTTCTCCTTTTTATTTTTAAAACTATTTTAAAACTTATTTGTTCACATTTGAGTGATATCCAAATACCTTATTTTCTGTGACGCATGATAGGTTGTTTTTGGTCAATTTTGTTAAGAATTGTGGCTCATATTCCAATTATAATTGTATTTCTATATCGAGTTGTATTTTTTAGTAAGTAATTCTTGGAGGACAAGTTGTCTTGAGTTCTAAGGAATTGTAATCCTAGTGAAACAAGGAATGAATTTAGAAACTCAATAAATAGAGGCAGGGTCACAGGAAAAGGTAGAGAGAGGGAAAATCTGTAAGAGATTGGTGAGTGTTGTGAGGAGAGGAGAAAATATATGTAATTCCAATGAGAAGATGTCAAGAGAAAGAGTGTGTGTGGTAGGCATACTTTCTGCGTGTTGTATATCATCTTATCAATTATAATAAAATCTCTATCTCCATGGACGTAACTCTAGAGTTGGGTGAATCATGTAAAATATTGTGTTGTGCATAGATGTCTTTGATTATTATCTCTGTATATGCTTGTGTGATTGTTGATGTAATGATGATGTTTCCGCTGTGTGTTATGAAGGAAAGATTTAAGTCTCAATAACAGCTGACCGTTAAGTGGGTTAGAAGGAGCTAACAATTGGTAACAACTAGTATTAGAGCCAATAGTGGGTCAGAGCCTATGGCTGGTCCTGAAGATCAGAGTCGAAGATTAATGGTGTGTTAGAGCAAAAGGTTGATTATGAAGAGTGATGGAGATAATATTAGAGTTAATGAAGACATGAGGCTGATGATAATGTGAAGCCCATGAAAAACAAATCTTAGAACAAGTCGGAAGATGCTCGTTTTCAAGATAGGGCAAAATGATGGTATGAAGAAGGGAGGTTTTCTCTTTGCGCTAAAAAGAATTAGATGGCGTGAAGGATTTTTTTTATTGCTTTTGGGCCTAAAATAAGCAACAATGAGGATGTGATGGAATTTGGTTCCATGTGGAGGAATCTTTAGTTGAGGTGGAGTCGTGGAGGAGTGCATTGATGAAATTCGAGCCAATGTGGAGATTGTTAGGAATTGTGGCTCATATAACTATTATAATTGAATTTTTGTATAGTTGTATTTTTAATAAGTAATTTTTGGAGGACAAATTTTCTTGGGTTCTAAAAAATTATAATCCTTGTGTAACAAGGAATGCGTTTGGAGACTCTATAAATAAAGGTAGAGTTAAAAGGAAAAGGTAAAGAGAAAAGAAAGATATAAGGGGTTGGTGAGTGTTATGAGGAGAGGAGAAAGTATATGTAAATTCAGGGGAAAGGTACCATGAGAAAGTGTGAAAGAGTGTATTTGGTAGACATGTTTTTCGTGTGTTGTATATTCTCTTCTCAAGTATAGTAAAATCTCTCTCCATAGACATAGTCCTAAAGTTAGGTGAACCATGTAAAATATTGAATTGTGCATAGATGTGTTTAATTGTTATCTCCATACATGCTTGTGTGATTGTTGATGATGCTTCCACTGTGTGTGATGAATAAGGGATTTAACTCTCAACAACGTCGACCATTGAGTGGGTTGGAGGGAGTTAATAATCTGCAACATGGTCCACCTACCATATTGTAATAAACTTATTGGCTGAGCTAAACCAGTATGGTGGGTAGGTCGTCGGCTAGTGGGTCTAAAGTGTGGAAAAAGTTAAGGAAGGTGCAGGTGAAAGAAAAAATAAAACATTTTTTGTGGAAGTGTTGTTATGGGGGCATTGCCATGTTTATATTTACTGGGATGAAAGGGGGTAGTGGAGGATAATGTGTGTTGAGGGTGTGGGGGGAATGTGAGACAATTGAGCATATTTTTTTTCGTTGCCCGTTTGCTTGAAGGTGCTTGCAAAATTCTGCTTTGAGAATTTCGAGGGGGAAGGGAGAAGTTGTTTTAAGTGGTGCTCCGCATTTGGTGACAGAATGTAGGTGGGGGAGTTGGTTGTATAGCATTGGCGGCAGAGCTTTATTGGGCCATATGGAAGGCACGAAATAGTTTTATTTTTTCAGGGATGAAAGATGGGGAACATAGGGTGGTTCACAAGGCTGAGTTGCATTAGAAGTATTATCTAGAAATGTTGCAAGAAAGGAAGATAGGTGTTTCTACTGCTGCACCAGTAGTAGTGGTGGGGATGGTGGGAGGTTACGTATCGCCAATGGAGTGTAGGCTTTTGCTTCATGTGGATGCATCACGTGTTATGGAAGTGGGGAGGGTTGTTGGTTTGTTTATTCTTCGGGATGTGGTGGTTATGGTGTTGGGTGTTGGGGCTGTTCCGTTGGTATATGTTATGTCACCACTTATGGCCGAGGCTTTAGCAATTTGGGAGGCTATGTTACAGGCTGATTGAGAGGGTTTCTTCCATGTGGATGTCATCACAGATGCATATAGCCTTGTTATTGGGAAGGGGAATGAACATTTAAGCTGACGTTATGCTTCAGGATATTCATATGATACTTAGTAGACGTAGAGATCTTAGATTTGTCTTGGGAGCGGCGTATAAAGTTTATGGTTGGCGATTGTATTTCCTTGTGGATTGGGAATGTGGTTGCCTATGATTACCTTCTGCTTAACTCTCTCTATATATTGTAATTTATTTTTTTTGGTAATGTAAGTCATTATATAGAA